>CAWUDS030007529.1:2384213-2498820 GCA_963859935.3 Lathyrus sativus
GGAATGTATAACCATGGATTTTGTTATGGGTTTGTCGAATACGACGAGAGGATTTGATGCTATTTGGGTAATTGTAGATCGACTTACGAAGTCTGCATATTTTGTACCGATTAATATCAGTTTTCCGTTGGAGAAGCTGGCAGAGATTTATATTCGGGTAATTGTGAAGCTACATGGTGTTCCGTCGAGTATCGTGTCGGATAGAGATCCGAGGTTTACCTCAGAATTTTGGAGGAGTTTACAGGAAGCTTTGGGTACTAAGTTGAAGTTGAGTTCAACTTACCATCCGCAAACCGATGGTCAGTCAGAGAGGACTATTCAGTCGCTGGAGGATTTGCTAAGAGCTTGTGTGTTGGAAAAGGGTGGTGCGTGGGATACTCATTTACCGTTGATCGAGTTCACGTATAACAACAATTACCATTCTAGTATCGGAATGGCGCCGTTTGAAGCTTTATATGGTAGAAGATGCAGAACTCCTCTGTGTTGGTATGAAACAGGTGAGAATGTGGTATTGGGACCAGAAATTATGCAACAAACTACTGAGACAATTCAGATGATCCATGAGAAGATGAAAGCGTCTCAGAGTAGGCAGAAAAGTTATTAGGATAACCGGAGAAAAGAACTGGAATTTAGTGAAGGTGATCACGTGTTCCTAAGAGTTAACCCAGTGACCGGTGTGGGTCGTGCATTGAAGTCCAAGAAGCTGGATCCTAAGTTTATTGGACCATATCAGATTTTGCAGAGAATTGGTGATGTGGCTTATAGAGTGGCGTTACCGCCTGAACTGTTGAATTTGCATGACGTGTTTCATGTGTCACAACTTTGAAAGTATGTCTCGGATCCATCTAATGTGATTCAGAGAGATGAAGTTCAAGTCTGGGAGAATCTTACCGTTGAGACAATGGCGTTGAGGATCGAAGATCGTAAGATGAAACAACTCAGAGGGAAGGAGATATCTTTGGTGAAAGTGGTTTGGGGAGGTGCTGCAGGAGGCAGTGTAACCTGGGAATTGGAAAGCAGGATGCGGGAAGCGTATCCGGAATTGTTTCTATCAGGTAATTTTCGAGGACGAAAATAATTAAAGTGGGAGAGAGTTGTAACACCCATTTTAATTATTTAGTCTTTTTGGTGTTATTTGATTGTGGTGTGTCCTTATGTGGGAGTGTGCCTGAGTGCGTTGGTGGGTGTCCTTAATTTATGGAGATTATTTAATAAATATAGAGTTTAATATTGATATAATATAATTAATAATGATAATAATTTAATAATTAATATTATTATTAATGTTGTTATTATTATTATTATTATTATTATTATTATTATTATTATTTGTATTCTTATTGAGATTAAATGAATAAAAGGAGGATTAAGAGATATAAGAAGGGGGTTTTGGGGTAAAGAGAAGAAGAACACGATAAAACTTGTGGAGAGAGAGTAGATTGAGGAGGAAGAACAAGGGGAAGAGAAGTAAGGCTAGGGATACCCAATCTTCAGAGTTCTTCAACAATCTGAGCAATCAATTGAGGTAAGGAGGGAGAAACTGATTGGGATTGGTATTTTGCATGAAATGGGTAGAGGGGATTCCTTAACCCCATAGGGAATTGATGAATATGATTGGTATGTTGATGATTGTTTCTGCCATGGATGAATTTGTGCATATATTGTTATGAAATTGGTGAAACTCTGTGATTCCATCCTTGCATGTGAATATGTAGGGATTGTTTGGATGGTTTGGGTGATTTTGTGTAGTTTACCATTTTAGGTCGAAAATGATTTAATCGGTAGAATTGATGTTTTATCGGGTAAAATATGGAATAAGTCATGTAGTTTAGTCATAGAATGTTAGGCTAAGACTACAGATACTGGTTTGGTGAAAATCGTGTGATCTATGAGCTTCTGATGATTTTGGGACAGTTGAGGATTTTGAGTACGCAGACGCTCGCTAGCAGGTTCGCTAGGCGAGCAGGGTAGCAAGCATTCGCTAGGAACTCGCTAGGCGAGCTAGGTAGCGAACACTTCCAGTAGCCACTGTCTGCCTTCACTAGCATATTCGCTAAGCGAGCACGTAGCGAACATTCGCTAGGGCCTCGCTAAGCGAGTGAGCCAGCGAGCGTGACAGAACTTGTTTAATTTGTTGTTTCCATGCAATGGTGATCTTGTGGTGTAGGACCCCTTTTGGTCATGATGAGTATAGGGATGGTGTTTAATGGTGAAGAGTGTATACTTAGTGTGGGATATGAATTCCCATGATATTTAATTTAATTAACATGATTGAATGGTATATAATACATAATGTATATGATGTATGGTGATGTGATCAGGAGGATCGTGTGTACTTAGTGTGCTTGAATTTATTGGTTGTGTATGGTAATTGAAGGTGAGCAAATACTTAGAAGGGGGGGGGGGGGGGGTTGAATAAGTATGAAGATTAAAACTTAGAAATAAAACTCAAGTATTTTTATCCTGGTTCGTTGAACTCAACTACTCCAGTCCACCCTTCCTAGAGTGATTTGCCTTTCTCAATCAAGGACTTAATCCACTATTTAATCAACTGATTACAATAGTAAGCACTTAGAACAACTGTTCAAAGTCTTCTCAAGAACTACTGATCCTAACTGGATCTTCTTAAGGTTTACAATCAAATGTAATACAAATACAAGTGTTTAAATTGCTTCTAAAAAGCTTTATCACAACTGTGATTTTTCACTTAAATATTAAGAACAAAGAAATTAATTCTTAGAAAGAATATGAATAGTATGAGAGCTTTGAATGTTGATTTCTTTTTAGATAAAAACGTCAAATGAAGAAGATGGGTGAAGACTTGCTTTTATAGGCAGCTGATCCAAGAGAGCTTCATGTTGAGAAGAGTGTCCAAAAGGTCTGAGCATTTTTGTCTTCACATCAAGTGACCTTTCCTAGAAGAAGAAAGCACAGATAAATCCTTTTTGTCTGTGTTCTTGTGTCTAGCATAAATAAGGAAAGAGTCGTTTGGATTATTCCAACGGATATAATCTTTGAATAATTCTTCTTCAATTTTCAGCAAGTTCCATCAGAGTCTAAATTCATCAGAGCCTTCTGATGTTGATCAGAGCTTTGCTGAATCAGAGTCTTCTGCAGCAGGTGTGCTTTTAGCGTGTTTAATTTCAGAGCATATTTGAGTCAGATCCTTAGTACTGGCAGCTTTAGTACTTTCAGAATCTTCTGTAGTAACTATGCTTTGAAAACTCTTCATACATAATTCTTCTTTGTTTCAGATGCTTCTGGCTTGCTTCAGATTCTTCTGGAGCTTCTGCTTCAGATCCTTCTTAAGCTTCTGCTTTAGATCCTTCTGGAGGCTACGCTCATAATCTTCTGTCGGCAGCATTCAGAATCTTCTAATGGATGCATCTGGCGCTTTAGAGTCTAGCATATTTCTTATGTTCAGTTCTTATTTGCTTCTAGAGTGATAATTCCTTTACTCTCTGCAGTAAAAACTCTTAAGCAAATTTTAGAGTATATAATTCTTAATTACAAAATTTCATAATAGTTATCATCAAAACATAGAGATATTATTAAGAACCAATCTGTGTTCTAACAATCTCCCCCTTTTTGATGATGACAAAAACATCAGAAATTTTGTTTAATTAAAAATAGAATAACTATAACTCCCTCTGAATTAAATACAAATAAGGAATAGAAACTTCCCTTTTGTCTTGAGTATTTTTCAGAGTTAGAGCTTGATTTTTCTTTTAACATTTGAGAGTCAGATTGTCTTGCAAATTTCAGAGTCAGAGTCTTGCATATTGTCAATTGATCTGAGAGACTTAGAGTTTCTTTTTCAGAGTGTACTTATCAAATGTTCTAAAATACTCAGATTTAATGTTAGATAAAATTGATATGTCTAAAGTTTCATTCTGGTGAAGTTTAATTAAACAGTTCAGATCTATATTTTCTCCCCTTTTTTGTCATAAGCAAAAAATAAAAACTTTGAAAAGACAAATAAAAGGAAACAATAAATGAGATAAATCATGTGGAGAAACCTTTGAAACATTCATTCATTCAATTCAGAGCAAGAGTACACACATCAGAAGATATTCAAAAATACATATGCAAACATCAGAAAAAAATAAACTAAGATTGTTTTGACAAAAGCATCTTCAACAGATCCGTGATCTCAGAAGAGGACTGTTCTTGTTTAGTCATCCACTTAGCCTTTGTTTCATTCTTCTGATCCTGTTGGGATATCCACTGAGTCATGTCTTCAGACTTCTTGTCCTGTTTAGCCATCCACGACTTGATTTCTGATTGACCAGCTTCCAGAACTGCAATCTTATCCTCAAGATCTGGATGTTCTTTTTTAATCTCAGATGAAAAAGGTGGAATAGTTTCTGAAGCTTGAACAGAGTCAATTTCCATAGGGGCTTTAGAGCTTGGAGCAGTAAAGCCAGAAGGATGTTCTATCAGAGTCATGGCTAAAGGGTTGTCTTCTGATGCAGATTTAGTAGGCTCTTCTGATGATGAAGGAGCATCTGTAAGAAGCAGTGGTCCAGATCTCTTAACAGTCCAGAACAAACTTCTAGCAGCTTCAGCAAATCTGAGCTTCGCATCATCAGAACATATGTTCTTCAGATTTGATGCTACAATGTTGAATCTGTTTATGAAGCCATTCTAAATGACATCAGATTCCTTTGCATCCATTGTTGCTGAACACTTCCTCTGTACAGTACCTAAATACTTTTGTATTTCTTGCAAAAAACATGTAAATAAATGATCAACATTTAGTCTAGGTTTGGGGTGTAATAGAGTCTCCAAGGTGATTGGCTTTGGTTGGGGAGTAGGTGGAAATATGGATTTGTGAATGGAGATCAGAGGAGGAGGGTAGTAGGGTATGAAAGGAATTTCAGGGGATTTGTCAGGTTTTGATCTGTTTGAGGCATTCAACAGATTTGGTTTTGCTTTGGTGTCATAGGAAACCACATCAAAGGGTTTATTAGAGTAAGGTTGGAAAGCAGACTTTGCAGGTTTATCAGAAGCAGCAGGTTTATCAGATGAAACATGTTTAACAGAAGTAATAGCTTTTGCAGATTTAGCAGAGTATGATATTGTATCTAATGAACCTACTTCTGACATTGATTTAATATAAGTTAGAAGCACAGATGGTAGAATGATTTTAAGTTTGGGTTTGAAAGGAGTGATAGGGTCAGATGGTTTAACTCTGTCATAGAAATCTTTGAGTTTGAAACCATAGGAAAGGTTGTGAAGATAAGATGAGAATTGTTCGCACGAGGCAGAAGTTACAGATGTTCTTGGTGTAGATATTGGGATAGGATTTAGAATGAGGATTTCAGATGATGGTTTAGGTGTGGGAGTAGGATCTGGAATAAGAACTTCAGAGGATACAGGGGGTTCTGGTTGGTTTACCTCAGAATCTCTGTGAGAGGGGGATATCAAAAAATCTGGGTGAATATTAGATTCTGAGGAATTGGATGATGTGGTTGGTGTGCAAGAGGTAGAAGACACTTGAAAGACAGTTTTCAGAGGTGTAACATCTAGAACTTCTGTCTCAGGGTTGTTGGTTCCAGACGGGTTGGTTGATTCTGAAGGATTTTCAGAAGGTTTTGATGAGGGTTCAAATGTAGGTGGTTCTGATATGGGTGGATCAGATGTTACTTTTATAGGTTCAGAAGTAACTGGTACAGATGCAGTGGGTTCAGATGTGCTGGATGGTGGATTTTCTGATTGTGGTTGTTTCTCTTGTTGTTGTGTTTGAGGTTCAGATGATTTTTGTTGTTGATGTTCAGAGTCTTTTTCTTGTAAAGGTTCAAATTGTTTTTCTGGTTGTTTTTCTTGTGGTTGTTTTTGTTGTTCAGAAGGCTTTTCTGGTTGTTGTTCTGATTGTGGTTTTTGTGGTGCAGATGGTTTTGTTGGTAGTTCTGGTTGTGGAGTCTGAATTTGTGGTTTTATTGTTGTTGGTTTTGGTACAGATGATTGTTTTACAGGAGAGATGGAAACAGGATTAGATGATTTTTGTGGGGATAGAACAGATACATGAGGTGGAGCAGTAATAGATTGTTTTTGTGTAGGAGGTGGTTTTGGAATAGACTTAAAAGTTGAATCATTTATAACAGTAGTATTTGCAAAAGATACAAAAGATTTGGTACCTTTAATCTTGATGCGTTTTGCAGGAACAGAAGGAGTGTCTCCAGATTCTTTCCTCTTTAGCAGCTTCTGAGGCTTCTCAGCAACCTTGGGCTTCTTCTGAACAGGTGCAGCTTCTGCTTCTGATTGACTTCTCTTTCTTGGTGTCTCTTCTACTACAACAGGCAATGGTTCCCTTACTCTCTTTATAATATCTGCAGGAATAGGCTTTCCTTCTGCCTTGCAATCATCAATATATCTTACTACAATTTCCCTTGGTTCTTCAGCATAGAACATAGGGTAGTCATCTACTGGGATTCTCTTCTGACTAAGTTCAGAATCTTCTTGGGTGCTGTTGTGAGTTCTTCTACTATTTTTAGTCTCTGAAGACTTTTGGCATTCAGAGGCTTTCCAAGAATGAATTCCAGTTCATATGTGACTTTATCGGCATACAGAGCAGTTACAAGTCCATTTTCTGTTAGAAGATCTAAAATTAACCTTCCAAAAGGAATCCAAGTTCTGATCTTCTGACCTTTTTCCTTCACATATTCTCTAGAGGCATTTATATGATTCCATAGGTGCATAAACAGAATATATGGAAGATCTACCTTGGTGCTCTGACTTAAGCAATACATAAAGTAGAGTTGTTCATTATTGACATAGTCTGGAGAGTTTGTAGACTTTCTGTGATGAATGCATCCCATGAAAATCTTAGCTCAGATCTTGTAGTCAGGCTTCAGATCTTTGAACTTATTAGAAGCTTGTCCAGCAGTCATCACTTCCTCATATACTTCATCCATATCTACACGCCCAGTTGGCAAGTGTGATACTCCATCTGTTTCCTCATATCCAATGAGTTTCCTGATCAGATCTTCTGTGATGATTATCTCTTTGCCCAGAACAGAAGATAAAATGAACTTAGGGTATACAGAAGCATGGATCCAGAATTCTTTCACTAGAAGAGGGTAAACTGGTCCAAAAAGTCTATCAAAATATTTCACCCATCCTTGAGCATCTATAATGGAACGAAACTCAAACCCATTCTCAGCCAGTGAATCAAATTCCACCATTGATTCACAGAGAACCTCCAGTTTTTCAACAGGTGTTAACAATGTTCTCTTTGGAGGCGTATATGGAGTCACACCCATATTTGCAGAAGTAACTGCAACCATGGTAGATTGAAATTGTGCAGCAGTGGATGAAGAAGTTGCCATTGAAGATGAGTTTGTCAAACGCTTAGGGTTTTTGTGAAGAGAGAAAATAAGACAGAAATGCATAAAAGGTTTGAGATGTGAAAAGTGTGAAAATGGTGAGAAATGATGTATTTATACTAAACACTTAGGCATACAAACAGTCAGAAGAAAACACGTTCACACAAAGCATTTAATGAAAAAAATAAAAATCATTTCAAGCATTTATTGATTCTGACAATTTGGGGGAAAAATCAAGATTTTCACTATTCAAACTTCACCTCAAACGTCTCTTCAGTAGTGTACACGCCACCTTTGCAGATTTAGAGTGACACGTGTTTGCTTGCATGTGCTTCTGAATTCTCTTGAGAAATGAAACGTTAACCAACGTTCAGATCCTCTGAGGATTGTTAGTTCAGAGTTTCACAAGAAAATAATTAAAGAGAATGAATAAGCAATCAGAAGAAATACTTCAGAGCATTAGGCATTTTTGCATCTTGTAAAATTTGCTTCTGACAAATATCATTCTGGACAAAAATCCATACCAACATTTTTTAGAATAAATTTGAATCTATCTTCAACAAGGGGTTTTGTGAAAATATCTGCCCATTGATGATCTGTATCAACAAAGGCCAAATTTATAATTCCCTTCTGAACATAGTCTCTGATGAAATGATGCTTAATTTCTATATGTTTTGCCTTAGAGTGTAAAATGGGGGGTTTTTAGACAAACATATAGTAGAAGTATTATCGCAGAAGATAGAAATGTTACTTTCAAATATCTGATAGTCTTCTAGCTGACTTTTCATCCAGAGCATCTGCGTGCTACATCCAGCAGCATCAATATATTTTGTCTCTGTGGTTGAAAGTGCGATTATGGGTTGCTTCTTGCTGTACCAAGAGATTAGATTTCTTCCTAGAAATTGACAACTTCCAGAAGTACTTTTTCTTTCCACTCTGTCTCCAGCATAGTTAGCATCACAGAATCCAACTAATTTGAAATCATCAGATTTTCTGTAACACAAACCCACATTAGAAGTACCTTTCAGATACCTTAGAATCCTCTTGACAGCTGTCAAGTGTGATTCTCTAGGATCTGATTGGAATCTAGCACACAAGCATACACTGAACAATATGTTAGGTCTAGAAGCAGTTAAGTAGAGAAGAGATCCTATCATACCTCTATAGAGTTTCTGATCTACTTTCTTACTTACCTCTTCCTTGCCTAGTGAGCTAGTTGGATGCATGGGAGTCTTTGCCAGCTTACTATCAGTCATGTTAAATTTCTTCAGAAGTTCTTTAACATATTTGGTCTGATGTATGTAAGTGCACTCTGGAGTTTGGTTGACTTGAATTCCTAGAAAGAATCTCAGTTCTCCCATCATGCTCATTTCAAATTCTGCCTGCATACATTGAGCAAACTCCTTTCCCAGCATAGTATTGGTAGATCCAAATATTATATCATCCACATAAATTTAACAAATTAGAAGATCTTTCTTAAATGATTTACAAAAGAGTGTTGTGTCCACTTTGCCTCTGATGAAATTTTTCTCCAGAAGAAAATTGCTCAATCTCTCATACCATGCTCTGGGAGCTTGTTTTAAACCATACAGAGATTTCTTTAATTTGAAAACATGATCTGGAAATTTTTCATTCTCAAAACCCGGAGGCTGGTGGACATAAACTTCTTCTTCTATAATACCATTTAGAAAGGCACTTTTAACATCCATCTGATACAGAGTGATGTTATTTTGTGCAGCAAATGAAATAAGAAGGCGTATAGATTCTAACCTTGCCACTGGAGCATAAGTTTCAGTATAATCAATACCTTCTTGTTGACTGTACCCTTGAGCAACTAGCCTTGCCTTAGTTCTTTCAACTTCTCCTTTCTCATTAAGCTTATTTCTGAAGACCCATTTAGTTCCAATTATATTGAATCCTTTTGGTCTTTGAACTAAATCCCATACATCATTTCTGGTGAATTAATTTAACTCTTCTTGCATGGCAATAATACAATCATTGTCTTGCAGAGCTTCATCTACAGAAGTTGGTTCAATTATTGACACCAGTCCAAATAATGATGCTTCAGATGATCTTAGAAAGGATCTTGTTCTGATGGGATCATCCTTCTTTCCAATAATAACATTCTCTGGATGAGAAGCTTTGATTCTGGAAGATGATCCTCTAACAGTTGATTCTTCAGAAATGTCTAAATTGTTCATCTGAGAAGTTAAAGGAATAGCATCTGGCGTTGCTTCTGGTTCCTTTACTTGAGCTTTGTCTGCCTCTGAGCCTTCAGAGTCTGTGAAGACTACTTCTCTATCTGTAGAGTTTTCATACTGCTTTGGCTTTTTATTGTCAAGCTTATCATCAAATCTAACATGAATAGATTCTTCCACAATCTGTGTCTCAGTGTTGTATACTCTGTAGCCTTTAGAGCGTTCAGAATATCCAAGCATGAAACACTTCTGTGCTTTAGAATCAAACTTGTTCAGATTTTCTTTAGTATTTAACATATAACAAATACATCCAAAAGGATGAAAATATGAAATGTTGGGCTTTCTGTTCTTCCATAGTTCATATGGAGTCTTCTCCAGAAGAGGTCTTACAGACACTCTGTTCTGAATGTAACAGGCTGTGTTGATTGCTTCTGCCCAAAAGTGTTTTTCCAGATTAGTCTCATTGGTCATGGTTCTGGCCATTTCTTGCCGAGTTCTGTTTTTCCTTTCTACAACTCCATTTTGTTGTGGAGTTCTAGGACAGGAAAAATCATGAGCAATGCCATTTTCATTAAAATATTTTTCAAAATATTTATTTTCAAATTCACCATCATGATCACTTCTGACTTTTATAATTTTGAAATCTTTTTCATTCTGGACTTGTTTACAGAAGTCAAAGAACACAGAATGTGACTCATCCTTGTGTTTTAAGAACTTTACCCATGTCCATCTACTATAGTCATCAACAATGACTAATCCATACTTCTTGCCTCTGATGGATGCAGTTTTCACTGGTCCAAACAGATCAATATGAAGTAATTCTAGTGGTCTGGAAGTAGAAACAACATTTTTTGATTTAAAAGATGATTTTGAAAACATCCCTTTTTGGCATGCTTCACAAAGAGCATCTGAAGTGAACTTCAGATTAGGAAGTCCTCTGACAAGATTAAGTTTATTAATCTGAGATATACGTCTCATATTAATATGCCCCAATCTTCTGTGCCAGACCCGTTGCTCTTCATTAACAGACAAGAGGCATTTAACATTTTGAACCTTAAGTTCTGAAAGATTTATTTTATAAATGTTGTTTTTCCTCTTTCCACCAAATAGGATAGAGTCATCCTTTTGACTAATAGCTTTACAATATTTTTGATTAAAGGTAATATCATAACCATTGTCACTTAATTGACTTATGGACAATAAGTTATGCTTTAACCCTTCAACAAGTAAAACATTAGTAATAGAGGGAAGTTTACCATTTCCAATGGTGCCAGATCCAATGATCTTGCCCTTCTGATTCCCTCCAAATTTCACATCACCTCCAGATCTAAGCTCCAGACTTTGGAACATAGACCTTTCTCCTGTCATGTGTCGTGAGCATCCAGAGTCCAGGTACCATGATTGGTGTCCTGACCTTGCTGCTAAGAACATCTCTTCAGCGTCAGAGTCAGATTCAGAGTCAGATTCAGATCCTGAAGTTCCTTCCTCCTGATCTTCTATGTCTGCCATCAAAGCTACATTGGCACATTCCTCTTCTGACTCAGATTCAGATTCAGATGTATCTGAATCATCCCAGGTGGCCATTAGAACCTTTTTCTTCTTATCAAATTTTCTTTTAGGCTTTTCTTTCAGCACCTTTGGACATTCATTTTTGTAATGTCCAGGTTATTTACATTCATAATAGACAACCTCCTTTTTGCCAGATCTTCTGTGTCCAGAAGATTCTTTTCTTTGGTCAGGCTTCCTGAAGTTTCTGAACTTCTTTCCTTTATGCTTCCAGAGTTTTTTTATTCTTCTGGACAGCATGGATAGCTCATCTTCATCTTCAGATGAGGATTCTTCAGAGCTTTCCTCTATTACCTGCAATGCTTTAGCAGATTTATTAGATTTTAAAGCAACAAATTTACCTTTCTTTTGAGGTTCATCTTCTTCAAGTTCAATTTCATGACTTCTTAGTGAACTGATTAGTTCCTCCAAGGAGATCTTGTTCAGATCTTTAGCCATTTTCAGCGCAGTCACCATAGGTCTCCATCTGGTAGGTAAGCTTCTGATGATTTTTTTCACATGATCAGCAGTAGAGTATCCTTTATCCAGAACCTTTAGTTCAGCTGTAAGTATTTGAAATCTGGAGAACATAGCTTCAACAGATTCAGAGTCTTCCATCTTGAAGGCTTCATACTTCTGGATTAGAGCCAGAGCCTTTGTTTCCTTAACTTGAGAGTTTCCCTCATGAGTCATCTTTAAGGACTCAAACATGTCAAATGCAGTTTCCCTGTTTGTAATTTTTTCATACTCAGTGTGAGATATTGCATTTAACAATATTGTTCTGGCCTTGTGGTGATTTCTAAATTCCTTCTTCTGAGCATCTGTCATAGATTTTCTGTCTACTTTCTTGCCATTCCCATCAGTGGGATGAACATATCCATCTATGACCAGATCCCATAAATCAGTATCATATCTAAGGAAAAAACTTTCAATCCTGTCTTTCCAATAATCAAATTTCTCCCCATCAAACATAAGGGGTTTGGTGCTGATCCTGTCCCTTTCTTCATATTTGTTGTTAGTGTTAGACATTGTATTATCAACCATAGTAACAACCAAATATATATCAAAGTTTTTCTCACTGTATCTTTACTGTCACTGTAAATTGGTAGCACACACAGAACCGGAGCTCTGATACCAACTGAAGGTGAGAAAATACTTAGAAAGGGGGGGGGGGGGTTGAATAAGTATGAAGATTAAAACTTAGAAATAAAACTCAAGTATTTTTATCCTGGTTCGTTGAACTCAACTACTCCAGTCCACCCTTCCTAGAGTGATTTGCCTTTCTCAATCAAGGACTTAATCCACTATTTAATCAACTGATTACAATAGTAAGCACTTAGAACAACTGTTCAAAGTCTTCTCAAGAACTACTGATCCTAACTGGATCTTCTTAAGGTTTACAATCAAATGTAATACAAATACAAGTGTTTAAATTGCTTCTAAAAAGCTTTATCACAACTGTGATTTTTCACTTAAATATTAAGAACAAAGAAATTAATTCTTAGAAAGAATATGAATAGTATGAGAGCTTTGAATGTTGATTTCTTTTTAGATAAAAACGTCAAATGAAGAAGATGGGTGAAGACTTGCTTTTATAGGCAGCTGATCCAAGAGAGCTTCACGTTGAGAAGAGTGTCCAAAAGGTCTGAGCATTTTTGTCTTCACATCAAGTGACCTTTCCTAGAAGAAGAAAGCACAGATAAATCCTTTTTGTCTGTGTTCTTGTGTCTAGCATAAATAAGGAAAGAGTCGTTTGGATTATTCCAACGGATATAATCTTTGAATAATTCTTCTTCAATTTTCAGCAAGTTCCATCAGAGTCTAAATTCATCAGAGCCTTCTGATGTTGATCAGAGCTTTGCTGAATCAGAGTCTTCTGCAGCAGGTGTGCTTTTAGCGTGTTTAATTTCAGAGCATATTTGAGTCAGATCCTTAGTACTGGCAGCTTTAGTACTTTCAGAATCTTCTGTAGTAACTATGCTTTGAAAACTCTTCATACAGAATTCTTCTTTGTTTCAGATGCTTCTGGCTTGCTTCAGATTCTTCTGGAGCTTCTGCTTCAGATCCTTCTTAAGCTTCTGCTTTAGATCCTTCTGGAGGCTACGCTCATAATCTTCTGTCGGCAGCATTCAGAATCTTCTAATGGATGCATCTGGCGCTTTAGAGTCTAGCATATTTCTTATGTTCAGTTCTTATTTGCTTCTAGAGTGATAATTCCTTTACTCTCTGCAGTAAAAACTCTTGAGCAAATTTTAGAGTATATAATTCTTAATTACAAAATTTCATAATAGTTATCATCAAAACATAGAGATATTATTAAGAACCAATATGTGTTCTATCAGTAATGTGATCAGTATGATCGTGTGCACGTAGCGTGCTTGAGTTATTTGTTGTATATTTGGTGTCGTGCATATCATGATGTTTTGGTGGGATGAAATCGTTGCTCAGGAGGAGTGTATGTGACCATCCATACTCCTTTGTGGAGAATGGTGGGATGAATCGTTGCTCAGGAGGAGTGTATGTGACCATCCATACTCCTTTGTGGAGAATGGTGGGATGAATCGTTGCTCAGGAGGAGTGTATGCGATTCATCTATAAGTTAGGATGATTCCTAGACCAACTCATCATGATTGAGGAGTTTTAAGTTAGGGTTTCTAAGGATTGTCAGTGAAAAAACCCTAGTTTGATCCCTATCTTCCAGGCAGTTTTAGCTCAAGATGTGATTGTTATCTCATCTTCCCCACAACATGAATGTTGTAGAGCTTGTTCTTATATTTAATTTGAGTGGTAGAAGTCCTTGATAGGATGTGCAGAGCTCAAGTTATGGTTTTGACAAATTACAGGTCATCTGAGGTGTGTGAATCTGGGTCCTTGAAAGTCACCCAACTTGCAGACAACTTTTGCCCTAGTAGGATGATTCCTATGATCTCTTGGTAAACATGAATGTTGAAGAGAATCTTCTTAGATTTCTATAGAGTACTAGAAGTACTTGATAGGATTTGTAGAACTCAACTTATGGCTTGTACAAGACAAGGGTATTTTGGTCATTTGGTGATTATAGGTCATTTTAAGCAAAGGCCATATCTCCTATTTCCAAGCCTCAAATGAAAAAACTCAAAACATAAAAGTTGTTCAAAATGGCATTTTAAGTCTAGAAAAGTGGTCATGAGTTGTTGGAAAAGCTTGTAGCAAGGATTGGCAAGAATGGGTGAAAATGACCTAAAAATGGCTTATAACTTAAATGGATCCAAGTTGGAAATTGGTTTGGGAGATCTATGAATCCAAAATAGGTCATCCAATATGTCATTTTGAATCCAAACATCATTTTAAAAACAATGGTTTAAACACATTTTTGATTTGAGGTCTAAAAATGGGGGTTACTTTGTAATGTTGTTACTTGCATAATAAGGAACCTTTGGAAAACTTCACACAAGGCAAGGAAATGTTTGTTTTTCACTCATTCCATCTCAATATCTCTTGTAAGGAGATTTTGACACACAATTAAAGGTCTTAATGCATGAGATGAGATAATACCATATGTCATTACATGATAATTTCCAAGACTTTCTAGTGCATTCTAGGAGGTTCTAGGATCTTCTATTGATCTCTATATATTGAGGAGCTCACAATGAAGAAAAGGGTTGGTAAAATCAGTGGAGAAGAGTGAGGGAGAGAGAGGTATTCAAGTGTGGATTCCATTGCAAGCTATCTTCGAATTTCACATTACAAGCTTCCTTCTTCCAAGATATTGCAAACAGAAAGGAGTACTCCATTGGAGGAGTAGTTGGGAGCAAGATCAAGCCCTGAATCAAGCCCTAACTGCACCTGCCATAACCATTTGACAGGTTTTGTTCTCTCCCCATATCTCCATATTTATATGCTTTCTGTTAGGTCTTTAGGTATAGAATGAGCATGTTAGGTTAGTTGATCATTCCTTATGAGTTAGAGAAGATTGTATGAGGTTTCATGGCAGGGTGTTGATTCTTGGAGGATCAAGAATAAGCTGTTCAGTGAGTGTTAGCAAGCATGGTGTGGTTTAGAATGGTTAGGGTAATGTGAGGAACAAGATTATACCATTAAAATTGAGTTTCATCAAGGTTGATGTCAGAGAAATATGTTGAAACCCTAACCTTCATGTGCTCTGTTTGGAAGATACACGAGTTTTTAGTGAGAACTATTGATACCATCGTGTTCTTGGAGAGAAATGGAGCAACTTTGGTCTTTGGAATTTTTGTTTTCATTGAGAGATAAGAGAGCACGAGCGTGAAGAAGGTTGGTGCATGGATTCTGGTTTCAGACCAAACCCTAGACGCAAGGTTGAAGATGAGTTTATATCTGTTGGATCTTTTTTTTATTTTGACTTGTTCACCTCATCGCACGACCACGATTTAAAAAGATCGGAGGGAATCCTTAAGGCAATACGTTGCGTTTAAATAAATGAGAAACCATGGGCCTAATGAAAGCTTGCTACCCACACCCCCGCACGGAGCCCAATCCATATTTGAACTAAAACCTATTGCTAAATACACCGTGTACCTATTCTTTTTCTTTTAATTTTTCATATTGATTTTCTGAGCGCATGTGGGCCTAACGAAGTTGATATCTGCACCCCCGATTTATTGGCCCACCATTAAAACAACTAGGCGCCCTTACTTCTGACACCCCCTCCCCATTTTCTTTTATTTTCTTATTTTTAATTTCTTTTATTTTTCTTGCATCTTAAATAATTCATATAAAATTGAAAAATCATTGTTTTTTAATTCTTGTTTTTTCTATAGACTCATATTTTTGTGTAGAAAATTAATAAAAATAAAAATTCCATTTTATTTTTAGTTTTATATTTTTAGAATATTATTCTTTTAAATAGCTTTTTAATAGTTTTAAGTAGATACTTCATCTTGTAGAATTTATTTTAGGACTTTCCCTTAATCTTTTTGATTCATTCTTTTTAGTGTGATTAGATATTAAGCCTTAGTTCCCATAGGATTTAATTCATGATTTTTAGATTAAAATTTGATTAGTTTAATTAGGTTAGCATTAGGGTACCAAATTAGGGTTTTTTAGAGAACATAGGTAAAGTAAATCATTTTCTTTGGAGAGTTTTGACTTGATTTTTGGGTATGGGCATATAGGGATGTTATGGGTAGGTGGTATAGACCCTTGTGAATAAATATTAGATTTTTCCCCCTTTCTTTAGTATTTTTAGATATTTTCTGAAGTTGACTGATTGTATTGACTGTCTGTGTGATATTTGTCTGTCTTTTGGGGTTTATCTTTGGGAAATTGTTGTGGGGCTTGGTTTGTCTTGAAGACCTTGTTGAAGGAGCGTGATGAAGGAGAAGATTGTAGATCAAGACCCAGAGGTTAGAGTTTGCAAGGATGCATGGATGGAGTCCTAGTCTAGAGCTTGTTCTCTGTGTGTGAGGTTTGAGATCCTGAAGTTTGAGGGCTATTCATGGTACTTTCCTGAGGAAGGCACTATGGATGTCTTTCATTCTTTCTTCTCACCTCTTTCTCAAGTATCCAATGATGTTGGAGCCTTCATGTGAGTTTAATTTCTCCTGAGGAGGAATGTAAACTGATCACAGTTGTTGAGCCACATGGGATACGATTCCTAAGTGGAAGCCCCCTAGTACTTTCCTGAGGAAGGTCCTATGGGTCTGTTCACTTAGTTCCCTTAGTTCATCTAGGATTTCTTAAGTATCCAATGATGTCGGAGCCTTCATGTGAGTTTAGTTTCTCCTGAGGAGGAATGTAAACTGATCACAGTTGTTGAGCCACATGGGATACGATTCCTAAGTGGAAGCCCCCTAGTATTTTCCTGAGGAAGGTCCTATGGGTCTGTTCACTTAGTTCCATTAGTTCATGTAGGATTTCTCAAGTATCCAATGATGTTGGAACCTTCATGTGAGTTTAATTTCTCCTGAGGAGGAATGTAAACTGATCACAGTTGTTGAGCCACATAGGATATGATTCCTGAGTATAAGCCTCCTAGTGCTTTCCTGAGGAAGGCACTATGAGTCTGCCTACTTAGCTCCCTTTCTTTGGTAAGCTTGTTTTGAAGCTTGAAGACTGGGATTGATTTCTTTTGATTAGGGTTTTGCTTTAGGGCTTTTTCTAGAGGTAGATTAGGGTTTTGTTTTTAGGGTTAGGATTAGGGAGAGCTTATATGTAGGTAATTTCTTTCTCAAGCATGTGGTTTGTTTGCCTGATGGCACTTCATTTCTTTTATCGGTTTATTGCTTGATAGCATGTTGTTTACTTTTCAGTATGAGTACTGTTATTTCATGACTGGCTTGAGGTTGAGATGAGCTTGTGGAGGCTGAAGCCCCACACACACTTCCTCCCTCACTTGCATTGCATGCATTTTACTGTTAAGCTGATGCTTTGTCTGTTTTGGTGTATCATTGACATGATCCCTTAGGACTCTCATTTCCTTTGATAAGGATTTGATGATAGACTTTTAGGTTGAAACCTATGCATGGCAACTTCTAGGAGTTCCCTGTTCAAACCTCAACCATAGGATGAATCCATGACATGATAACAGTAGGACTTGATAGTCTCCCTCCTAGTTGGGCCTGTTCTCTTCTCATCTCAAAACAGTTTAAGATACAGTAATCATGAATGATTTCTCTCGTATGTTACGAGCCTTAAGCTATCTGAGAAAGGATTGTGGGAGAGTTCCTTTTCCATAGTCTGGATGTTTAGTATGGTACCCTTTGGGTGACATGCGACGCATTCACTCTCAGGTCATAGTCTCTAGTGCGGTTGAAATCGCAAACACAATAAAAAACACTTCTTCCAAAACAGGAAATAAACCGTAGTTTCCCGAACTACGTGAGCTCTGATCTCTCATACCTGTTGAGAGTACGTAGGCACAAGATGGCGATGTCTTGGCGAGCAACCTTTCCCCACCTTCACCCGTAGTTGGCCGAACTACGTTGACTCTGATTTCTCATTCTCTGATGAGAATACGTAGGCATAAAGTGCGACGCTTTGCCGAGTCATTTTCTTTTCTTTTTCAGCCAGCCTTGATAGGTAGATAGATCATAACCAACGCGTCCAAGTAAACAAACAAGCGTGGATCCCGTCGAGTACGACGGACGTGAGGGGTGCTAATACCTTCCCCTTGCGTAACCGACTCCCGAACCCAGACAATGGTTGCGACGACCTTGTCTTACCCTTTTTCGTCAGGTTTTTCCGATCGTTTCCTTTCCCGCTCTGAGGGATAAATAACGAAAGGTGGCGACTCTTCTGTTGTGCCGGCACCTTCTTTTCGCGCAAGCGACAGCTGGCGACTCTGCTGGGGACCGAACCCAGAATCTCTGGTTCTCCGGTTCCCTATGAGAGTCAATCCTACCGCTTGTATGTTTACTTGTTGGGTTGCGCTTATTTATCGCATTTTTTACTTCTCGCACTTTATTTCCCGCATTTTATTTCCAGTTTGATATGATTATCTGTACTGCTGTGGGAGAGGGATGTTACTATGAGTGAGAAGCCGGACCTGGGCTTGAGTATACACCTAGACATAGTTGCGGAGAGTAGTAGACGGACCTGTCTGCTGAGCAGGCACAGTTCCCTACGAAATCTGCGCTCAGACGAGGTTCTCGCAGAGGTGCTCCTTTCCGGTCCTGAGGATCTGAGGGGAGTCCAGACGTGAGGATTGTCGACTCTGGGGACCGATCATTTGTGATTCATCTAAGTGAGGCCTCTTCATGACTTGATGATGCCACTCCTTCTGGGAATCGTATCGTCACTCATGAAAGTCTGTGACGCTGATGACCGCATAGGATGTCGTACCTTTGTCCGTGGATTAGGTCCATACCTGTGAGCGGGATTGGGTTTATTGCAGGAAACTTTGACCTCCAGACCACCTGGTTTTCTTGACAGTGGATCAGTTATGTTGGTACCAGGGTTCTCAGTTGCAGTGTGTCTGTTCTTGATAGAGCAGGTTTTGATCAGAGGATCTTGTCATCAGGTGTATGTCTGTTCTTGAGAGAGCAGGTTTTGATCAGAGTATTGTCATCAGTGGTTTGTTCTTGACAGGGCAGATTTTGAGTGGGGTCTGAAGATCTCATCAGCAGATGTTGTTTGTTCTTGATAGAGCAGATTTTGAGGGGGGTCTGAAGATCTCATCAGCAGCTGTACGTTTGTTCTTGATAGGGCAGATTTTTGATTTGGGGTCTGAAGACTTCATCAGCAGATATCTCTTGATCGTACATCCGGGGTCCTTATTATCAGACATTTGTTCTCGACAGAGCAGAATTTTGATCTTATATATATGGTCCTATCAGAAGGTCGTTCTTAGCAGATCAGAGTAGCGGTCTTACACCGGGGTTTTCTTCTCATCAGTGATTATTGACACAGAATCTCCACAGCAGTTACCTGGATATATTATTGCATGCCTGCATTTTGCATTAGTTTGCATGTTCATTTGCATTCCATTAACGTGTGTCTGTGACAGGTACCGTTTCCCCGATCCAGGATTTCTCGCCTCCTATTGTATTATTACAGCCTCTCTCAAGAAGACTGTTGCGTACGAGTTCTCGGTCCCTAATGTGTCGAAGTTGACTATCGCTGATGCTATGTATATATGAGATTGATGTTTCCGTGATTGGGCTCGGACTTCTTCTTCTTCCTCTTCTTATCAGCACTGGCACTAAGGCGCTAGGATCGGGGGAAATCTCCCAAGCACACAGACACCCGCATGCATCTGCATGAAACATTTGCATGGCGTACATTTTGTTGCTTTTCCTAACCTTTAATGTTGACAGGGTTTTCAGGTTCACAGGTTCCGAGCTGCTTCCGATCTCCAGGATTGATCAGAGACTCATTCACCGTTACTCAACTCGAGCTAATCAGATAAGGATCATGGATTAGGTGCAGTCAGATGTTCAAGAGCTCCGTGAACGGATGGATCGTTTTATGGAACTGATGCAGGTAGTCGCTAATGGTCAGGACCAGCTTCGTACTTTGGTTCAACCTTTGATCTCCAGGGTTGATAGTAACGACGTACTTCATGGCGGGGCTGTGCCTATTCCTCCTCCGGTCGATGCTCCGCAGAATGTTGTTCCTGTTGCCGGGGGCAACGGCAGTGCTAATGGCAATATGATGACCAATATCGAACTCAACGCGACGGGCGTCGGCAATGGTAGTCTGGGAGCTAATGTCAACATAGGGCCGGTCAACGGCAATGCTGGTGTCGGAAAT
The DNA here is from genome assembly GCA_963859935.3 of Lathyrus sativus. Taxonomy (NCBI): domain Eukaryota; kingdom Viridiplantae; phylum Streptophyta; class Magnoliopsida; order Fabales; family Fabaceae; genus Lathyrus; species Lathyrus sativus. Next base: position 2,404,495 of record CAWUDS030007529.1, read on the forward strand.
CTGTTGGTGCCTCAACCGTGGCTTGAGGATCATCAGGATGACGTGTTTTCTCAAAGAGGTGTGGAAGCAGAGTTGAATGCTGAAGCGCGACTCAGGTTCAAAGCGCTGGAAGACAAAATGAGAGACATTGAGAATCAGAATACATTGGGAGTTGATATGTCCAAGCTGGGGTTAATTGCTGATTTCAAGGTACCTCATAAGTTCAAGGTGCCTGTCTTTGAGAAGTATAAGGGTACTACTTGCCCTCGTGTCCACCTTCGATCTTACTATAGAAAGATGTCCGCCTACTCCGACGATGAGAAGTTGCTGATGCACTTCTTCCAAGATAGTCTTTCTGGTCCATCCCTCGAGTGGTATATGGGCTTGGAGCCCACTACCGTGCGCACATGGAAAGATCTCGCTGAAGCGTTTGTCCTCCACTATCAATACAATAGCGACTTGGCCCCCAACCGAGTTCAGCTCCAGAACCTTTCACAGCGGAATAACGAAGGCTTTAAGGAGTACGCCCAGCGGTGGCGTGAGTTGGCTGCTCGGGTTCAACCGCTGATGGTTGAGCGCGAGCTTGTGCAGATGTTTGTGGCTACCCTTCCTGGAATCTACTATGAAAAGCTGGTCAGTGGCATGTCTGGGACATTCTCTGCTCTCATCACTATGGGCGAGCACGTCGAGAATGGTATAAAGATCGGAAAAATTCAAGGTGAATCATCCTCAGCTGGAGGAGGTGGAAGAAACCTTACGCTGGCAAGCGTCGAGAAGGGGACGCGAGTGCTGTCACCAACGCTCGGAGAAAAGGCAAAGGCCCTCAGCAGCAAATAGCTAGCATAAACATCCCAGCGGCTCCGCAGCAGCAGCAGCAGCAACCGCAGCAACAGAATCAACAGGGATATAGAAAATATCAGAATCGGGCTCCTTTGGCAAACCGTCACTTTGAAGCGCCGCCTATGTCGTATGCGCAGCTCTTGCAAACTTTGCTTCAGCTTCAGTTAGTGCAGAAGAGGACGTTGGCTCCCTTAACAGGGGCACCACCACCGGGTATGATGCAAATGCCACTTGCGATTTCCATACTGGGGCACCAGGCCATACGATTGAGAACTGCAAAGCTTTTAAGCACAAGGTGCAGGACCTGTAGACGCCAAGGTTATTAACTTTTCTGACAATGTGCCCAATGTTACCAAAAACCCCATGCCTCATCATAGGGGAGGCGGGGTGAACGCCATTATCGCTGAGGAGAGTGCAGATCTGCTGACTGATGTCAAAGACTTAAAGACGCCGCTTAGTTTCGTCAAAGCTAAGTTGCTGAAGAAGGGGTTCTTTCCAGGATGCGGAGAGTTATGTATGGCTTGTGCTACACTTCCTGATGGGTGTGAGCAGCTGGTAGAAGGTATCCAAAGTCTGATGTCTGAGGGTATTTTGCAGTTCAGCCGGAGAGTTGAAAGTGTATCAGGAGAGGTTGTGTTGAAGCAGGCAGATGAAGTCGCCACCATCACCATTCCTCGTCAACCTATTACCATTTCTACGCCCCGACCACCTACAATCACTATTACCAGAGCCGGGCCGATCCCGTTCGAGAGCACTAACGCCGTTCCGTGGCATTATGGCGCTGAAGTCTATTGCAATGGTCAGAAGTTAGAGCTGGAGCCGTATGGGTCGACTGTGCAGAATCTTGCCGGAGTCAGTGGTATTACTCGAAGCGGAAGAGTGTTTGCGCCGACAGAGGGTGTGGCAGAGAAAGTGGTCAGAGCTGATGCTGTTGATAAGGGTAAAGGCAGAGCCGTCGAAGAGGTCCCTTGTGGGGCAGAGAAAGATTTGCTTGTCAAAGATGCCGAGGAGTTCATGCGGCTAATCAAAAAGAGCGACTACAAGATTGTAGACCATCTTCATCAGACTCCGTCAAAGATTTCTATTCTCAACCTGTTGCTGTGTTCTGAAGCGCACCGCAACGCGTTACTGAAGGTATTAAACGTTGCCTACGTACCGCAAGAGATATCAGTGAATCAGCTAGAAGAGGTGGTAGCCCATGTTAATGCTGGCAATGGGCTAGGTTTCACAGATTTAGAGCTGACTCCTAAAGGGAGAAATCATAACAGCGCCTTGCACGTCTCGATAGAGTGCAGAGGCACTATCATGTCGCATGTCCTGGTGGACACAGGTTCGTTGCTTAACGTGCTTCTGAAAAAGGCATTAATGAAGTTGGGACACTCGTGGATTGCTTTGCACGCCCAGTGATCTGGTGGTGAAAGCATTTGACGGAACTAAGCGCCACGTTTTCGGAGAGTTGACCACTGCCAATTCAAGTTGGTCCGGAGACGTTCGATACGGTTTTTTATATCATGGATATCATGCCTGCCTACAGTTGCCTCTTAGGTCGGCCATGGATCCATGCTGCTGGTGTCGTGACGTCCACGCTGCATCAAAAGCTCAAATATGCTGTCGCGGGAAGCATAGTAACCGTCTGTGGTGAGGAGGACATTATGGTGAGCCACTTGTCATCCTTTAAGTATGTTTAAATGGACGGCGAAATCCATGAAACTCTCTGCCAAGCATTTGAAGCCGTCAAGGTGAAAGAGGTAGCTCCCGTCGTCGTAGAGAAGCAAGAGATGAATCTCTCCTTGTTCAGAGAAGCTCGGGCCGTCGTCGAAGCCGGTTCCACCCCAGGCTGGGGGCATGTTTTGGAGATACCGATCAAGCAGGATAAGTTTGGATTGGGGTATTCCCCTGAAGCTGAAGCTTCATCTTCTTCGTCTAGCAGTTCGTCTCGTGGAAGGGGCCAATCCTATTTACCAAGGGCGGAGTGATTTTCGAAAGCATCAACACAGCGTCTGAGGACAGCGGGGATAGCGATTGTGATCTTGACGCCTGGATTCAGCCAAGCAAGCCGGGCGAGCGCCTCAACAATTGGACCATCAAGGAGATTATCCAGCTGACAAGTGAAGAGTAATGATTTGCTTTTTACAATCTTTGTACAACCCTATGTCCTGCCCGGGGCATAGCGGTTTTATTGTCAGGGCCTTGTTGGATTATGTACATGCATTTTGTTAATAAATCAAAGGCGTTTTCTTCGTACTCAAATATTGTGTTCCCTGTTATTCCTGTTTTATGTTTATTTTGAAAAACAGCAAAATGGCAACGGGGTTTGTGCTAACCTGCATATTCTTGCTTTAAACTTAACCCTTGTCATTGCAGGATCCACATAACAGACGACATCGACTCTGGACCCTCTACGGCTCACTACGACTTCGATTGCCCGATATACCAAGCCGAGGATGAGATTGATGAAGACGAAGCCCTTCCGGAAGAGTTGGCCCGCTTGTTGAGACAAGAGGAAAAGGTTATTCTGCCTCATGAGGAAGATATTGAGATCGTAAACCTGGGTTCTGAAGAGCTCGTCAGAAATGTCAGAGTAGGGGCTGCGCTGCAGAATGATGTCAAGCATAGACTGGTCGAGATGCTTCGAGAGTATAGTGACGTCTTTGCTTGGTCATACGAAGATATGCCCGGACTTGACACAGACATCGTGGTTCATCGCTTGCCATTGCGAGAAGATTTCCCTTCAGTCAAGCAGAAGCTCAGGAGGACGAGACCATATATGGCTGTAAAAATCAAAGAAGAAGTCCAGAAGCAGTTGGACGCAGGGTTTCTGGCCGTTACCACTTACCCTCCGTGGGTCGCCAACATAGTGCCTGTGCCAAAGAAGGACGGTAAGGTACGCATGTGCGTCGATTATCGGGATTTGAATAGGGCGAGCCCTAAGGATGATTTCCCGTTGCCTCATATCGATGTGTTGGTCGACAACACAGCCCAGTTTTCCGTGTTTTCGTTCATGGATGGCTTCTCCGGTTACAATCAGATTAAGATGGCACCGGAGGACATGGAGAAAACGACGTTTATCAGCCCATGGGGAACATTTTGCTATAAGGTAATGCCCTTCGGTCTGAAGAACGCAGGGGCCACTTACCAGCGAGCAATGGTAACTTTGTTTCATGATATGATTCATCATGAGATCGAGGTCTATGTTGATGACATGATTGCAAAGTCCCAAACGGAGGAAGAGCATCTGGTTAACTTATTGAAGCTTTTCGAGAGGCTTAGGAAGTTCAGGCTGAGGCTGAATCCTAACAAGTGCACTTTCGGAGTGCGGTCCGGAAAGTTATTGGGGTTTATCGTTAGTGAACGAGGTATTGAAGTTGATCCTGCGAAAATAAAAGCTATTCAAGAAATGCCAGCGCCGAAAACAGAAAAAGAAGTTCGTGGTTTCTTGGGCCGGATAAACTACATTGCAAGGTTTATCTCTCAGCTCACGGCCACTTGTGAACCGATGTTCAAACTTTTAAAGAAAGATCAGGCGATTACTTGGAATGAGGATTGCCAGAAGGCATTCGACAAAATAAAGCAGTATCTTCAAGAACCTCCAATCTTGATACCCCCAGTGGCTGGACGGCCATTAATCATGTACCTGACGGTTCTGGAGAATAGTATGGGGTGTGTTCTCGGTCAGCACGACGAGACGGGTAGAAAAGAGCACGCCATTTATTATTTGAGTAAAAAGTTCACTGAGTGTGAATCTCGATACTCGATGCTGGAAAAGACGTGTTGTGCACTAGCTTGGGCCGCCAAACGTCTACGACAGTACATGCTTAATCACACCACTATGCTAATTTCGAAGATGGATCCGATCAAGTACGTCTTCGAGAAGCAGGCTCTTTCGGGCAGGATTGCCAGATGGCAAATGGTGTTAACGGAATATGATATTCAGTACGTCTCCCAGAAGGCCATTAAGGGAAGCGTATTGTCTGATTACCTTGCCGAGCAGCCAATCGAAGATTACTAGCCGATGAAGTTTGAATTCCCTGACAAGGATATTATGTTTCTCAAAGCAAAGGATTGCGATGAGCCATTGCCCGGTGAGGGGCCAGATAGGAAGTCTCAGTGGAAGTTGATATTCGACGGAGCGGTTAATTCCTATGGAAGTGGTATCGGGGCTATCATCACGACTCCTCACAGATCCCACATCCCGTTTACTGCGAGACTGACGTTTCCAGTTACCAACAATGAAGCAGAGTATGAAGCATGTATTATGGGTCTAGAGGAGGCAATTGATTTGAGAATCAAGAATCTAGACGTATATGGTGACTCAGCTCTTGTAATCAATCAGATTAAAGGGGAGTGGGAAACTCGTCAGGCGAATTTGGTGCCATACATGAATTATGCCAGGAGGCTGCTTCCGTTCTTCGATCGAGTGGAACTCCATCATGTCCCCAGGGCTGAAAATCAGATGGCTGATGCCTTAGCCACGTTGGCTTCAATGTATAAAGTCAATCTTTGGAATGAAGCTCCAAGCATTGTCCTTTCGCGTCTTGATAGACCGACATTTGTCTTCGCAATCGAGGATGCTGCCGACGGCAAGCCATGGTTCCACGACATCCAGACCTTCCTTATGACTAAGGAGTATCCTGCGGGTGCGTCAACCCAGGATAAGAAGACTCTGAGGAGGCTGTCTGGAAACTTTTATCTCAATCCTGATGGAGTGTTGTATAAGAGAAACCACGATCTCGTGCTACTCAGATGTGTAGATGAGAAAGAGGCAAGTATGCTCATGGAAGAAGTCCATGAGGGCACATTTGGTACGCACGCCGGCGGGCATGCCATGACGAGAAAGATCCTGAGAGCAGGGTATTACTGGCTGACTATGGAGTCGGATTACTTCAGATTCGCGAGGAAATGCCATAAATGCCAGATTTATGCTGATAAAGTTCATGTGCCGCCGTGCCCATTGAATGTCATGTCCTCCCCTTGGCCGTTCTCCATGTGGGGCATCGACATGATAGGCAAGATCGAGCCCACCGCATCCAATGGTCATCGTTTCATTCTGGTAGCTATCGGCTACTTCACCAAATGGGTGGAGGCAGCCTCGTACGCTAATGTGACCAAGCAGGTGGTAGCTAAATTCATAAAGAAGGACATCATCTGTCGTTATGGAGTTCCCGAGCGGATCATTACTGATAATGGTTCGAATTTGAATAATAAGATGATGAAAGAGCTGTGCCAGAGCTTCAAGATTGAACACCACAACTCATCTCCTTACCGGCCGAAGATGAATGGCGCCGTCGAAGCCGCCAACAAGAACATAAAGAAGATTGTTCAGAAGATGGTTGTGACATACAAAGATTGGCACGAGATGCTACCGTTTGCCTTGCATGGTTATCGTACGACGGTGCGTACGTCGACCGGGGCAACCCCTTTCTCCTTGGTGTACGGTATGGAAGCTGTCCTACCGTTAGAAGTGGAGATTCCTTCTTTGCGAGTTTTGGTTGATGTGGAACTCGACGAGGCAGAATGGATTACGAATCGTTTGAACCAACTCAGCCTGATGGACGAGAAGAGGTTAGCATCGATTGCATTTGGTCGTCTGTACCAAAGCCGAATGAAGAAAGCTTATGATAAGAAGGTGCGCCCTAGAAGCTTTCAGACGGGTGATCTCGTCCTGAAGAAGATTCTTCCGCCACACTCCGATCACCGGGGCAAGTGGACTCCGAATTACGAATGGCCGTATGTCGTCAGCAAGGTCTTCTCGGGAGGAGCTTTGTTGTTATCCACGATGGATGGTGAAGATTTTGCATCCCCGGTGAACGCGGACGCAGTTAAAAAATACTTTGCTTGAAAGAGACCCGTTGGACAAAAAAGAAAGAGTCCAGGCAAAAAAGGGGCATCCCGGCGAACCAAAAACAGAATAAGAGGTTCGGGCAAAAATTAGGGATATATTGAAAAAATGTACACCCGCGAAGTCGAAAACCTACACTGGGCGGCTTCGACAAAAAAGGGTATCCCGGTGAACTGAAAACCCGTAAAGGGCGGTTCACGCAAAAGTTAGGGGTTTGAATAAGGAAATGACTGCGTTCCGCGTGTGGACTTTCATTGTTTAGTGGTTTGGAGGACCTGAGGGCCGTTCATCTGAATCAATCTCTTCCGAATTTGAAGCGTCGGAGAAGTATCGAAGTCGAGTGGGTCTTAGAGGGATCAACTCATGGTGTTCGTCTACGCCTCATTGCCGACATTTGTATATACTGATGTATATTTATGTTTTATTTTTGCGCGGCTTCCTCATTCTAGGAGTTTGCCTCTGTTGTAAAACATTTTTTGCCCATTCAGGGGTTCACCATCAAAAAAATGCATATTATTCAGCAATTCTGCTTGCCTGTTTAGCATTTATCTGTTTTGTTTGCGAATGAAAACACCGATGTTTTTGATAAAATGCGCATACATAAACTTGCGGGCCTAGGCCCGTTGATTGTTGAAACAATTAAATTACCTGAATATTGTCGCGAGATAATAACCTTGATAGGTCCCTTTGAGGAGGGTATCTTGTCTGTTTGTTTGTGTTGTTGCAGGTGTAGCACCTTCCAGACGGTGTGCCGTGCGCATCCCCGAAGCAGGACGAGTCTTCCTTTTCCAGCAGAGTTCAGTAGTCTCTCCTCCGCAGAGTATGAACGCAAGATAGTGAGCATTGATATGTCTCCCCAGGCAGAGATGATTCTCTTCCCCAAGCAGACGCATCCTGAAGGAACGTCACCTCATCAGCTGAGTCGTGCGCCGAAGCTCGTATTCCCCCCAACACCGGGTCACAAGCGCAGGTTTCATAGACATGTTCGGGTATGGAAGCTCGTGTTTTCCCCAGTAAAGTCGCCGAAGCAGGTGTCCCCCCGCACCGGGTCACAAGTGCAGGTTTCGCAGGAAGCTATTCTTATGCCGAAGTATGCAGCAACTGATGGTGCCAGACTGAAGTCTCCAGTGGAATTGAGATCCCCCATCAGAGCCGTATTCTCCCCCGAAGTCAGATGATTCTTCCTTCCCCCGCGGAATTGAAATTCCTCATCAGAGTCGTACTCTCCAATGAAGTAGAATGATTTCTCTCCCCGGCTGAGTCCGCAAACCCCCAAGAGAGCCGAATCCTTGGAAGCAGTTGGGACCATGAGTGGATTTTCCCTAGCAGAGTATTGAGCAGCCAATGCGGTATTTCCCCAGAGTCGCACTCTCTCCGGCGAAGCAGAATGACTTTTCCTTCCTCAGCCAAGTTTGCAGATATCCAAGAGAGCCGAATCCTTGGAAGGTGATCAGATCATGTTTAGTTGTTTCCCCAGTGGAGTGTTGAGTAGCTGAAGTTGTTTCCCCACAGAGTGGTTATCCCCAGAAGAGTAGCCGAGACGGCCACGCAGTTTATTCTCACAATCGACATCGCTTTCCCTCAGCAGGTCCAGGTTCTCGTAGAGCTTCGTTCCCCTGCAGCAGTCAACTGAAGTTGTTTTCCCTGCAGCAGTCAATGGAAGATCTTTTCCCCAGACAGAGTCCAATTGATATTGGCGTGTCCACGTTCTCCTCAGCAGGATGATTCCTCTATCGGAGTAGTTCTTTCTCCTTGACAGGAGGATTTCCCCCTCGGCATTTATTTTGCTGACGGGATCGCATCATTGTGCATGATTGCATAGCATTTAGCATAAACGCATAGCATTTCCACCGTGTGGGGCATGGCGCCGAAGCATATGCATCATAAACATGATCTAGGGTGTTACCATTCTTGTTTTACAGGTGTTCCGCCGAAGGGTCAGTTGCTCGGGATGATTCCTGACATTCTCCCCAACGAAGTCACTCGCTCAAGATGATTTTTGAGATCCCCAGCGAAGTCTTCAGTTCGAGATGATTCTCGAATCCCTCAGCAGGGCCGTTTGCTCAAGATGATTTTTGAGATCCCATCAAAGTCTTCAGTTCGAGATGATTCTCGAATCCCTCAGCAGGGCCGTTTGCTCAAGATGATTTGTGAGATCCCCAGCGCAGTCTCTAGAGTTGGTTGCTTAAGTTGATACCTAGAGTCCCCGGCGAAGATCGCCCAGGACGACTCCTGAAACTCCAAGAGAGTCGAGTCCTTGAAAGCTGCTCAAGCCGTGATTGGTTTGTACCCGGCAAGAGTTGTCCAGGAAGATTCCTGGAATCCCCAGCAGAATAAAGTCTCCAGAATGGTTGTCGGTTCAGGATGATTCTTGAAGGTGCCCGACGGAGTTGTTTGTTCAAGATGATTCTTGAAGTCCTTAGCAGCGTGATATGTTTGCTCCAACAGTGATGTCTAATCTGAAGATTGACTTCGTAAACGCCTGAAGGCGATATCAGAAGGTTTCTGTGGATTCAGATTTCCTTGTTGATGAATCAACGGTTGTCTGAAGACAAGGTTCAAAGGTTTGTAGGTACAACTTTTGTATGCAAGGTGATCCGTGTTGGCCTGAAGACCAAGTCAGTTGTCCTGAGGTGATGATTGATTGCGATCAAGTGAATAGTGTTTCTTCTGACTGAAGCCGAAGATGTTTCTCCAGCTGAAGCGGAGTTTGCCTGAAGGCAAAGTGTTTGAATCCCCGAAGATTCATGAATGGCTCAGGATACCACTTCTCTGACTGAAGTCACAGATTTCCCAAGCTGAAGCGAAGGTGCCTGAAGGCAAGGTTATCCCCAAAGTCATGAATGACTTAGGATTCATTTTTTGGACTGAAGGCCGAAGTATATCCCTGACTGAAGTCACGAATACTCTATAGCAGAGGCGGAGTTGCCTGAAGGCAGATCCATGTATCCTTGAAGGCCAAGGATCATTTTCTTCAGACTGAAGTCGAAGATACCTCCTGCAGAGTTGCCGACGGGAAAAGTTTACATCCTTGAAGGCCAAGGATGCTTATCTTCAAAAATACTTGAAGATCTTTTCTAGCTGAAGCTGGAATCGCCAACGGGCAAGGTTCATATCCTTGAAGGCCAAGGATCCCCATCTTCAGAAGTACTTAAGGATCTTTTCTAGCTGAAGCTGGAAGTGGCCAGGGGCCAGGGTTTCATATAGCTTTGATGTTGAAGTTCTATGGTGGGCTCAGTAGGCAGCAGTATTTGGATGTTCGTTATGGTTCTGAGGGAGAACCCCAGATCAGAGTGTGCTCGGTTAAGTCTCTCACTCCCAGCGGAGTAGTTTCAAATACGCAAGTGTACCTTTTGTTCCATTTACCAGGGGTGAACCCCAGGTCAGAGTTGTTCAGTGTTGTATTTTCTCCAGCGGCGAGGCAGGGTATTTTGATTGTCCGGCGGCGAGGTTGGATGTTTGGATTTGATGGCGAGGTCAGATTATGTTTGTTTCCGGCGGAGAGGTTGGACGTTTGTTTGACGGCGAGGTCAGATTATGTTTGTGTCCGGCGGCGAGGTTGGATGTTTGGATTTGACGGCGAGGTCAAATTATGTTTGTTTCCGGCGGCGAGGTTGGATGTTTGTTTGACGGCGAGGTCAGATTATGTTTGTGTCCGGCGGCGAGGTTGGATGTTTGTTTGACGGCGAGGTCAGATTATGTTTGTTTCCGGCAGCGAGGTTGGACGCTTGGATTTGATGGTGAGGTCAGATTATGTTTGTCTGACGGTGATGTCAGACTCTTTAAATCCCCAGCAGAGATGATGTTTGTACGACGGCGATGTCGGGTGTCTCTCAGAGTGATGTTTGTTTCCGACGGCGATGTCAGATTCAGTCTCCAGCGGCGATGTTGAGTATGCCAGATTTAGTTCTCCAGCGGCGATGCGGGGTATTTTGATTGTCCGACGGTGATGTCAGATTCAGTTTTCCAGCGGCGATGTTGGGTATTTTGGTTGGTCGACGGCGATGTCAGATTTAGTCTTCCAGCGGCGAGGTGGGGTATTTTGGTTGTCTGAAGACGATGTCAGAAGAAGTTAACGTGGATAACTGACGGTGATGTCAGATCAGTATCTCTCCAGCTAGTTGCCGTGCAACTAGTATTGCAGTATTCGAAGATCTGTTCCCCGCAGAATATCGTGTGCTTGTGCAGTTGGCAAATTTTCGGGCTTACCGGTATTCAACCGTCTCGCACCTTGATTGGCTGAGAGCCGTTCGCTTCTCACCCAGTCAGGTTCAAGCCGTTTGAATAGGGGCAGCTGTTGCACCCCAAAATTTGACCAACAACTATTTACCCATCAAGTGTTTGAAGTTTGATACCTTCATCAGAAAGTTCAAGAGATCCTCAGAGGAATGGGTTGAAACCAAGGTTGTGTGCTTCATAGCTTGAGAGTTGTGGGAGCTCCTCAGATGATTCTGAGACTATGAGAATGAACTTGAAGCTTTGAGAAAGCCTATGAGATGTCTTGAAAGCCATCATGAAGCCCAGAGAGCTTGTAGCAAGGATTGGCAAGAATGGGTGAAAATGACCTAAAAATGGCTTATAACTTAAATGGATCCAAGTTGGAAATTGGTTTGGGAGATCTATGAATCCAAAATAGGTCATCCAATATGTCATTTTGAATCCAAACATCATTTTAAAAACAATGGTTTAAACACATTTTTGATTTGAGGTCTAAAAATGGGGGTTACTTTGTAATGTTGTTACTTGCATAATAAGGAACCTTTGGAAAACTTCACACAAGGCAAGGAAATGTTTGTTTTTCACTCATTCCATCTCAATATCTCTTGTAAGGAGATTTTGACACACAATTAAAGGTCTTAATGCATGAGATGAGATAATACCATATGTCATTACATGATAATTTCCAAGACTTTCTAGTGCATTCTAGGAGGTTCTAGGATCTTCTATTGATCTCTATATATTGAGGAGCTCACAATGAAGAAAAGGGTTGGTAAAATCAGTGGAGAAGAGTGAGGGAGAGAGAGGTATTCAAGTGTGGATTCCATTGCAAGCTATCTTCGAATTTCACATTACAAGCTTCCTTCTTCCAAGATATTGCAAACAGAAAGGAGTACTCCATTGGAGGAGTAGTTGGGAGCAAGATCAAGCCCTGAATCAAGCCCTAACTGCACCTGCCATAACCATTTGACAGGTTTTGTTCTCTCCCCATATCTCCATATTTATATGCTTTCTGTTAGGTCTTTAGGTATAGAATGAGCATGTTAGGTTAGTTGATCATTCCCTATGAGTTAGAGAAGATTGTATGAGGTTTCATGGCAGGGTGTTGATTCTTGGAGGATCAAGAATAAGCTGTTCAGTGAGTGTTAGCACGCATGGTGTGGTTTAGAATGGTTAGGGTAATGTGAGGAACAAGATTATACCATTAAAATTGAGTTTCATCAAGGTTGATGTCAGAGAAATATGTTGAAACCCTAACCTTCATGTGCTCTGTTTGGAAGATACACGAGTTTTTAGTGAGAACTATTGATACCATCGTGTTCTTGGAGAGAAATGGAGCAACTTTGGTCTTTGGAATTTTTGTTTTCATTGAGAGATAAGAGAGCACGAGCGTGAAGAAGGTTGGTGCATGGATTCTGGTTTCAGACCAAACCCTAGACGCAAGGTTGAAGATGAGTTTATATCTGTTGGATCTTTTTTTTATTTTGACTTGTTCACCTCATCGCACGACCACGATTTAAAAAGATCGGAGGGAATCCTTAAGGCAATACGTTGCGTTTAAATAAATGAGAAACCATGGGCCTAATGAAAGCTTGCTACCCACACCCCCGCACGGAGCCCAATCCATATTTGAACTAAAACCTATTGCTAAATACACCGTGTACCTATTCTTTTTCTTTTAATTTTTCATATTGATTTTCTGAGCGCATGTGGGCCTAACGAAGTTGATATCTGCACCCCCGGTTTATTGTCCCACCATTAAAACAACTAGGCGCCCTTACTTCTGACACCCCTTCCCCATTTTCTTTTATTTTCTTATTTTTAATTTCTTTTATTTTTCTTGCATCTTAAATAATTCATATAAAATTGAAAAATCATTGTTTTTTAATTCTTGTTTTTTCTACAGACTCATATTTTTGTGTAGAAAATTAATAAAAATAAAAATTCCATTTTATTTTTAGTTTTATATTTTTAGAATATTATTCTTTTAAATAGCTTTTTAATAGTTTTAAGTAGATACTTCATCTTGTAGAATTTATTTTAGGACTTTCCCTTAATCTTTTTGATTCATTATTTTTAGTGTGATTAGATATTAAGCCTTAGTTCCCATAGGATTTAATTCATGATTTTTAGATTAAAATTTGATTAGTTTAATTAGGTTAGCATTAGGGTACCAAATTAGGGTTTTTTAGAGAACATAGGTAAAGTAAATCATTTTCTTTGAAGAGTTTTGACTTGATTTTTGGGTATGGGCATATAGGGATGTTATGGGTAGGTGGTATAGACCCTTGTGAATAAATATTAGATTTTTCCCCCTTTCTTTAGTATTTTTAGATATTTTCTGAAGTTGACTGATTGTATTGACTGTCTGTGTGATATTTGTCTGTCTTTTGGGGTTTATCTTTGGGAAATTGTTGTGGGGCTTGGTTTGTCTTGAAGACCTTGTTGAAGGAGCATGATGAAGGAGAAGATTGTAGATCAAGACCCAGAGGTTAGAGCTTGCAAGGATGCATGGATGGAGTCCTAGTCTAGAGCTTGTTCTCTGTGTGTGAGGTTTGAGATCCTGAAGTTTGAGGGCTATTCATGGTACTTTCCTGAGGAAGGCACTATGGATGTCTTTCATTCTTTATTCTCACCTCTTTCTCAAGTATCCAATGATGTTGGAGCCTTCATGTGAGTTTAATTTCTCCTGAGGAGGAATGTAAACTGATCACAGTTGTTGAGCCACATGGGATACGATTCCTAAGTGGAAGCCCCCTAGTACTTTCCTGAGGAAGGTCCTATGGGTCTGTTCACTTAGTTCCCTTAGTTCATCTAGGATTTCTTAAGTATCCAATGATGTCAGAGCCTTCATGTGAGTTTAGTTTCTCCTGAGGAGGAATGTAAACTGATCACAGTTGTTGAGCCACATGGGATGCGATTCCTAAGTGGAAGCCCCCTAGTATTTTCCTGAGGAAGGTCCTATGGGTCTGTTCACTTAGTTCCATTAGTTCATGTAGGATTTCTCAAGTATCCAATGATGTTGGAGCCTTCATGTGAGTTTAATTTCTCCTGAGGAGGAATGTAAACTGATCACAGTTGTTGAGCCACATAGGATATGATTCCTGAGTATAAGCCTCCTAGTGCTTTCCTGAGGAAGGCACTATGAGTCTGCCTACATAGCTCCCTTTCTTTGGTAAGCTTGTTTTGAAGCTTGAAGACTGGGATTGATTTCTTTTGATTAGGGTTTTGCTTTAGGGCTTTTTCTAGAGGTAGATTAGGGTTTTGTTTTTAGGGTTAGGATTAGGGAGAGCTTATATGTAGGTAATTTCTTTCTCAAGCATGTGGTTTGTTTGCCTGATGGCACTTGATTTCTTTTATAGGTTTATTGCTTGATAGCATGTTGTTTACTTTTCAGTATGAGTACTGTTATTTCATGACTGGCTTGAGGTTGAGATGAGCTTGTGGAGGCTGAAGCCCCACACACACTTCCTCCCTCACTTGCATTGCATGCATTTTACTGTTAAGCTGATGCTTTGTCTGCTTTGGTGTATCATTGACATGATCCCTTAGGACTCTCATTTCCTTTGATAAGGATTTGATGATAGACTTTTAGGTTGAAACCTATGCATGACAACTTCTAGGAGTTCCCTGTTCAAACCTCAACCATAGGATGAATCCATGGCATGATAACAGTAGGACTTGATAGTCTCCCTCCTAGTTGGGTCTGTTCTCTTCTCATCTCAAAACAGTTTAAGATACAGTAATCATGAATGATTTCTCTCGTACGTTACGAGCCTTAAGCTATCTGAGAAAGGATTGTGGGAGAGTTCCTTTTCCATAGTCCGGATGTTTAGTATGGTACCCTTTGGGTGACATGCGACGCATTCACTCTCAGGTCATAGTCTCTAGTGCGGTTGAAATCACAAACACAATAAAAAACACTTCTTCCAAAACAGGAAATAAACCGTAGTTTCCCGAACTACGTGAGCTCTGATCTCTCATACATGTTGAGAGTACGTAGGCACAAGATGGCGATGTCTTGGCGAGCAACCTTTCCCCACCTTCACCCGTAGTTGGCCGAACTACGTTGACTCTGATTTCTCATTCTCTGATGAGAATACGTAGGCATAAAGTGCGACGCTTTGCCGAGTCATTTTCTTTTCTTTTTCAGCCAGCCTTGATAGGTAGATAGATCATAACCAACCCGTCCAAGTAAACAAACAAGCGTGGATCCCGTCGAGTACGACGGGCGTGAGGGGTGCTAATACCTTCCCCTTGCGTAACCGACTCCCGAACCCAGACAATGGTTGCGACGACCTTGTCTTACCCTTTTTCGTCAGGTTTTTCCGATCGTTTCCTTTCCCGCTCTGAGGGATAAATAACGAAAGGTGGCGAATCTTCTGTTGTGCCGGCACCTTATTTTCGCGCAAGCGACAGCTGGCGACTCTGCTGGGGACCGAACCCAGAATCTCTGGTTCTCCGGTTCCCTATGAGAGTCAATCCTACCGCTTGTATGTTTACTTGTTGGGTTGCGCTTATTTATCGCATTTTTTACTTCTCGCACTTTATTTCCCGCATTTTATTTCCAGTTTGATATGATTATCTGTACTGCTGTGGGAGAGGGATGTTACTATGAGTGAGAAGCCGGACCTGGGCTTGAGTATACACCTAGACATAGTTGCGGAGAGTAGTAGACGGACCTGTCTGCTGAGCAGGCACAGTTCCCTACGAAATCTGCGCTCAGACGAGGTTCTCGCAGAGGTGCTCCTTTCCGGTCCTGAGGATCTGAGGGGAGTCCAGACGTGAGGATTGTCGACTCTGGGGACCGATCATTTGTGATTCATCTAAGTGAGGCCTCTTCATGACTTGATGATGCCACTCCTTCTGGGAATCGTATTGTCACTCATGAAAGTCTGTGACGCTGATGACCGCATAGGATGCCGTACCTTTGTCTGTGGATTAGGTTCATACCTGTGAGCGGGATTGGGTTTATTGCAGGAAACTTTGACCTCCAGACCACCTGGTTTTCTTGACAGTGGATCAGTTATGTTGGTACCAGGGTTCTCAGTTGCAGTGTGTCTGTTCTTGATAGAGCAGGTTTTGATCAGAGGATCTTGTCATCAGGTGTATGTCTGTTCTTGAGAGAGCAGGTTTTGATCAGAGTATTGTCATCAGTGGTTTGTTCTTGACAGGGCAGATTTTGAGTGGGGTCTGAAGATCTCATCAGCAGATGTTGTTTGTTCTTGATAGGGCAGATTTTGAGGGGGGTCTGAAGATCTCATCAGCAGCTGTACGTTTGTTCTTGATAGGGCAGATTTTTGATTTGGGGTCTGAAACTTCATCAGCAGATATCTCTTGATCGTACATCCGGGGTCCTTATTATCAGACATTTGTTCTCGACAGAGCATAATTTTGATCTTATATATATGGTCCTATCAGAAGGTCGTTCTTAGCAGATCAGAGTAGCGGTCTTACACCGGGGTTTTCTTCTCATCAGTGATTATTGACACAGAATCTCCACAGCAGTTACCTGGATATATTATTGCATGCCTGCATTTTGCATTAGTTTGCATGTTCATTTGCATTCCATTAACGTGTGTCTGTGACAGGTACCGTTTCCCTGATCCAGGATTTCTCGCCTCCTATTGTATTATTACAGCCTCTCTCAAGAAGACTGTTGCGTACGAGTTCTCGGTTCCTGATGTGTCGAAGTTGACTATCGCTGATGCTATGTATATATGAGATTGATGTTTCCGTGATTGGGCTCGGACTTCTTCTTCTTCCTCTTCTTATCAGCACTGACACTAAGGCGCTAGGATCGGGGGAAATCTCCCAAGCACACAGACACCCGCATGCATCTGCATGAAACATTTGCATGGCGTACATTTTGTTGCTTTTCCTAACCTTTAATGTTGACAGGGTTTTTCAGGTTCACAGGTTCCGAGCTGCTTCCGGTGTCCAGGATTGATCAGAGACTCATTCACCGTTACTCAACTCGAGCTAATCAGATAAGGATCATGGATCAGGTGCAGTCAGATGTTCAAGAGCTCCGTGAACGGATGGATCGTTTTATGGAACTGATGCAGGTAGTCGCTAATGGTCAGGACCAGCTTCGTACTTTGGTTCAACCTTTGATCTCCAGGGTTGATAGTAACGGTGTACTTCATGGAGGGGTTGTGCCTACTCCTCCTCCGGTCGATGCTCCGCAGAATGTTGTTCCTGTTGCCGGGGGCAACGGCAGTGCTAATGGCATATGATGACCAATATCGGACTCAACGCGACGGGCGTCGGCAATGGTAGTCTGGGAGCTAATGTCAACATAGGGCCGGTCAACGACAATGCTGGTGTCGAAAATCAGTTGGTGCCTCAACCGTGGCTTGAGGATCATCAGGATGACGTGTTTTCTCAAAGAGGTGTGGAAGCAGAGTTGAATGCTGAAGCGCGACTCAGGTTCAAAGCGCTGGAAGACAAAATGAGAGACATTGAGAATCAGAATACATTGGGCGTTGATATGTCCAAGCTGGGGTTAATTGCTGATTTCAAGGTACCTCATAAGTTCAAGGTGCCTGTCTTTGAGAAGTATAAGGGTACTACTTGCCCTCGTGTCCACCTTTGATCTTACTATAGAAAGATGTCCGCCTACTCCGACGATGAGAAGTTGCTGATGCACTTCTTCCAAGATAGTCTTTCTGGTCCATCCCTCGAGTGGTATATGGGCTTGGATCCCACTACCGTGCGCACATGGAAAGATCTCGCTAAAGCGTTTGTCCTCCACTATCAATACAATAGCGACTTGGCCCCCAACCGAGTTCAGCTCCAGAACCTTTCACAGCGGAATAACGAAGGCCTTAAGGGGTACGCCCAGCGGTGGCGTGAGTTGGCTGCTCGGGTTCAACCGCCGATGGTTGAGCGCGAGCTTGTGCAGATGTTTGTGGCTACCTTTTCTGGAATCTACTATGAAAATCTGGTCAGTGGCATGTCTGGGACATTCTCTGCTCTCATCACTATAGGCGAGCACGTCGAGAATGGTATAAAGATCGGAAAAATTCAAGGTGAATCATCCTCAGCTGGAGGAGGTGGAAAGAAACCTTATGCTGGAAAGCGTCGAGAAGGGGACGCGAGTGCTGTCACCAACGCTCGGAGAAAAGGGAAAGGCCCTCAGCAGCAGATAGCTAGCATAAACATCCCAGCGGCTCCGCAGCAGCAGCAGCAGCAACCGCAGCAACAGAATCAACAGGGATATAGAAAATATCAGAATCGGGCTCCTTTGGCAAACCGTCACTTTGAAGCACCGCCTATGTCGTATGCGCAGCTCTTGCAAACTTTGCTTCAGCTTCAGTTAGTGCAGAAGAGGACGTTGGCTCCCTTAACAGGGGCACCACCACCGGGGTATGATGCAAATGCCACTTGCGATTTCCATACTGGGGCACCAGGCCATACGATTGAGAACTGCAAAGCTTTTAAGCACAAGGTGCAGGACCTGGTAGACGCCAAGGTTATTAACTTTTCTGACAATGTGCCCAATGTTACCAAAAACCCCATGCCTCATCATAGGGGAGGCGGGGTGAACGCCATTATCGCTGAGGAGAGTGCAGATCTGCTGACTGATGTCAAAAACTTAAAGACGCCGCTTAGTTTCGTCAAAGTTAAGTTGCTGAAGAAGGGGTTCTTTCCAGGATGCGGAGAGTTATGTATGGCTTGTGCTACACTTCCTGATGGGTGTGAGCAGCTGGTAGAAGGTATCCAAAGTCTGATGTCTGAGGGTATTTTGCAGTTCAGCCGGAGAGTTGAAAGTGTATCAGGAGAGGTTGTGTTGAAGCAGGCAGATGAAGTCGCCACCATCACCATTCCTCGTCAACCTATTACCATTTCTGCGCCCCGACCACCTACAATCACTATTACCAGATCCGGGCCGATCCCGTTCGAGAGCACTAACGCCGTTCCGTGGCATTATGACGCTGAAGTCTATTGCAATGGTCAGAAGTTAGAGCTGGAGCCGTATGGGTCGACTGTGCAGAATCTCGCCGGAGTCAGTGGTATTACTCGAAGCGGAAGAGTGTTTGCGCCGACAGAGGGTGTGGCAGAGAAAGTGGTCAGAGCTGATGTTGTTGATAAGGGTAAAGGCAGAGCCGTCGAAGAGGTCCCTTGTGGGGCAGAGAAAGAATTGCTTGTCAAAGATGCCGAGGAGTTCATGCGACTAATCAAAAAGAGCGACTACAAGATTGTAGACCATCTTCATTAGACTCCGTCAAAGATTTCTATTCTCAACCTGTTGCTGTGTTCTGAAGCGCACCACAACGCGTTACTGAAGGTATTAAACGCTGCCTACGTACTGCAAGAGATATCAGTGAATCAGCTAGAAGAGGTGGTAGCCCATGTTAATGCTGGCAATGGGCTAGGTTTCACAGATTTAGAGCTGACTCCTAAAGGGAGAAATCATAACAGCGCCTTGCACGTCTCGATAGAGTGCAGAGGCACTATCATGTCGCATGTCCTGGTGGACACAGGTTCGTCGCTTAACGTGCTTCCGAAAAAGGCATTAATGAAGTTGGACACTCGTGGATTGCTTTGCACGCCCAGTGATCTGGTGGTGAAAGCATTTGACGGAACTAAGCGCCACGTTTTCGGAGAGTTGACCCTGCCAATTCAAGTTGGTCCGGAGACGTTCAATACGGTTTTTTATATCATGGATATCATGCCTGCCTACAGTTGCCTCTTAGGTCGGCCATGGATCCATGCTGCTGGTGCCGTGACGTCCACGCTGCATCAAAAGCTCAAATATGCTGTCGGGGGAAGCATAGTAACCGTCTGTGGTGAGGAGGACATTATGGTGAGCCACTTGTCATCCTTTAAGTATGTTGAAATGGACGGCGAAATCCATGAAACTCTCTGCCAAGCATTTGAAGCCGTCAAGCTGAAAGAGGTAGCTCCCGTCGTCGTAGAGAAGCAAGAGATGAATCTCTCCTTGTTCAGAGAAGCTCGGGCCGTCGTCGAAGCCGGTTCCACCCCAGGCTGGGGGCATGTTTTGGAGATACCGATCAAGCAGGATAAGTTTGGATTGGGGTATTCCCCTGAAGCTGAAGCTTCATCTTCTTCGTCTAGCAGTTCGTCTCGTGGGAAGGGGCCGATCCTATTTACCAAGGGCGGAGTGATTTTCGAAAGCATCAACGCAGCGTCTGAGGACAGCGGGGATAGCGATTGTGATCTTGACGCCTGGATTCAGCCAAGCAAGTCGGGCGAGCGCCTCAACAATTGGACCATCAAGGAGATTATCCAGCTGACAAGTGAAGAGTAATGATTTGCTTTTTACAATCTTTGTACAACCCTATGTCCTGCCCGGGGCATAGCGGTTTTATTGTCAGGGCCTTGTTGGATTATGTACATGCATTTTGTTAATAAATCAAAGGCGTTTTCTTCATACTCAAATATTGTGTTCCCTGTTATTCCTGTTTTATGTTTATTTTGAAAAACAGCAAAATGGCAACGGGGTTTGTGCTAACCTGCATATTCTTGCTTTAAACTTAACCCTTGTCATTGCAGGATCCACATAACAGACGACATCGACTCTGGACCCTCTACGGCTCACTACGACTTCGATTGCCCGATATACCAAGCCGAGGATGAGATTGATGAAGACGAAGCCCTTCCGGAAGAGTTGGCCCGCTTGTTGAGACAAGAGGAAAAGGTTATTCTGCCTCATGAGGAAGATATTGAGATCGTAAACCTGGGTTCTGAAGAGCTCGTCAGAAATGTCAGAGTAGGGGATGCGCTGCAGAATGATGTCAAGCATAGACTGGTCGAGATGCTTCGAGAGTATAGTGACGTCTTTGCTTGGTCATACGAAGATATGCCCGGACTTGACACAGACATCGTGGTTCATCGCTTGCCATTGCGAGAAGATTGCCCTCCAGTCAAGCAGAAGCTCAGGAGGACGAGACCAGATATGGCTGTAAAAATCAAAGAAGAAGTCCAGAAGCAGTTGGACGCAGGGTTTCTGGCCGTTACCACTTACCCTCCGTGGGTCGCCAACATAGTGCCTGTGCCAAAGAAGGACGGTAAGGTACGCATGTGCGTCGATTATCGGGATTTGAATAGGGCGAGCCCTAAGGATGATTTCCCGTTGCCTCATATCAATGTGTTGGTCGACAACACAGCCCAGTTTTTGTGTTTTCGTTCATGGATGGCTTCTCCGGTTACAATCAGATTAAGATGGCACCGGAGGACATGGAGAAAACGACGTTTATCACCCCCTGGGGAACATTTTGCTATAAGGTAATGCCCTTCGGTATGAAGAACGCAGGGGCCACTTACCAGCGAGCAATGGTAACTTTGTTTCATGATATGATTCATCATGAGATCGAGGTCTATGTTGATGACATGATTGCAAAGTCCCAAACGGAGGAAGAGCATCTGGTCAACTTATTGAAGCTTTTCGAGAGGCTTAGGAAGTTCAGGCTGAGGCTGAATCCTAACAAGTGCACTTTCGAAGTGCGGTCCGGAAAGTTATTGGGGTTTATCGTTAGTGAACGAGGTATTGAAGTTGATCCTGCGAAAATAAAAGCTATTCAAGAAATGCCAGCGCCAAAAACAGAAAAAGAAGTTCGTGGTTTCTTGGGCCGGATAAACTACATTGCAAGGTTTATCTCTCAGCTCACGGCCACTTGTGAACCGATGTTCAAACTTTTAAAGAAAGATCAGGCGATTACTTGGAATGAGGATTGCCAGAAGGCATTCGACAAAATAAAGCAGTATCTTCAAGAACCTCCAATCTTGATACCCCCAGTGGCTGGACGGCCATTAATCATGTACTTGACGGTTCTGGAGAATAGTATGGGGTGTGTTCTCGGTCAGCACGACGAGACGGGTAGAAAAGAGCACGCCATTTATTATTTGAGTAAAAAGTTCACTGAGTGTGAATCTCGATACTCGATGCTGGAAAAGACGTGTTGTGCACTAGCTTGGGCCGCCAAACGTCTACAACAGTACATGCTCAATCACACCACTATGCTAATTTCGAAGATGGATCCGATCAAGTACGTCTTCGAGAAGCAGGCTCTTTCGGGCAGGATTTCCAGATGGCAAATGGTGTTAACGGAATATGATATTCAGTACGTCTCCCAGAAGGCCATTAAGGGAAGCGTATTGTCTGATTACCTTGCCGAGCAGCCAATCGAAGATTACTAGCCGATGAAGTTTGAATTCCCTGACGAGGATATTATGTTTCTCAAAGCAAAGGATTGCGATGAGCCATTGCCCGGTGAGGGGCCAGATAGGAAGTCTCAGTGGAAGTTGATATTCGACGGAGCGGTTAATTCCTATGGAAGTGGTATCGGGGCTATCATCACGACTCCTCACGGATCCCACATCCCGTTTACTGCGAGACTGACGTTTCCAGTTACCAACAATGAAGCAGAGTATGAAGCATGTATTATGGGTCTAGAGGAGGCAATTGATTTGAGAATCAAGAATCTAGACGTATATGGTGACTCAGCTCTTGTAATCAATCAGATTAAAGGGGAGTGGGAAACTCGTCAGGCGAATTTGGTGCCATACATGAATTATGCCAGGAGGCTGCTTCCGTTCTTCGATCGAGTGGAACTCCATCATGTCCCCAGGGCTGAAAATCAGATGGCTGATGCCTTAGCCACGTTGGCTTCAATGTATAAAGTCAATCTTTAGAATGAAGCTCCAAGCATTGTCCTTTCGCGTCTTGATAGACCGGCATTTATCTTCGCAATCGAGGATGCCGCCGACGGCAAGCCATGGTTCCACGACATCCAGACCTTCCTTATGACTAAGGAGTATCCTGCGGGTGCGTCAACCCAGGATAAGAAGACTCTGAGGAGGCTGTCTGGAAACTTTTATCTCAATCCTGATGGAGTGTTGTATAAGAGAAACCACGATCTCGTGCTACTCAGATGTGTAGATGAGAAAGAGGCAAGTATGCTCATGGAAGAAGTCCATGAGGGCACATTTGGTACGCACGCCGGCGGGCATGCCATGACGAGAAAGATCCTGAGAGCAGGGTATTACTGGCTGACTATGGAGTCGGATTGCTTCAGATTCGCGAGGAAATGTCATAAATGCCAGATTTATGCTGATAAAGTTTATGTGCCGCCGTGCCCATTGAATGTCATGTCCTCCCCTTGGCCGTTCTCCATGTGGGGCATCGACATGATAGGCAAGATCGAGCCCACCGCATCCAATGGTCATCGTTTCATTCTGGTAGCTATCGACTACTTCACCAAATGGGTGGAGGCAGCCTCGTACGCTAATGTGACCAAGCAGGTGGTAGCTAAATTCATAAAGAAGGACATCATCTGTCGTTATGGAGTTCCCGAGCGGATCATTACTGATAATGGTTCGAATTTGAATAACAAGATGATGAAAGAGCTGTGCCAGAGCTTCAAGATTGAACACCAAAACTCATCTCCTTACCGGCCGAAGATGAATGGCGCTGTCGAAGCCGCCAACAAGAATATAAAGAAGATTGTTCAGAAGATGGTTGTGACATACAAAGATTGGCACGAGATGCTGTCGTTTGCCTTGCACGGTTATCGTACGACGGTGCGTACGTCGACCGGGGCAACCCCTTTCTCCTTGGTGTATGGTATGGAAGCTGTCCTACCGTTAGAAGTGGAGATTCCTTCTTTGCGAGTTTTGGTTGATGTGGAACTCGACGAGACAGAATGGATTACGAATCGTTTGAACCAACTCAGCCTGATGGACGAGAAGAGGTTAGCATCGATTGCATTTGGTCGTCTGTACCAAAGCCGAATGAAGAAAGCTTATGATAAGAAGGTGCGCCCTAGAAGCTTTCAGACGGGTGATCTCGTCCTGAAGAAGATTCTTCCGCCACACTCCGATCACCGGGGCAAGTGGACTCCGAATTACGAAGGGCCGTATGTCGTCAGCAAGGTCTTCTTGGGAGGAGCTTTGTTGTTATCCACGATGGATGGTGAAGATTTTGCATCCCCGGTGAACGCGGACGCAGTTAAAAAATACTTTGCTTGAAAGAGACCCGTTGGACAAAAAATAAAGAGTCCAGGAAAAAAAGGGGCATCCCGGCGAACCAAAAACAGAATAAGAGGTTCGGGCAAAAATTAGGGATATATTGAAAAAATGTACACCCGCGAAGTCGAAAACCTACACTGGGCGGCTTCGGCAAAAAAGGGTATCCCGGTGAACTGAAAACCCGTAAAGGGCGGTTCACGCAAAAGTTAGGGGTTTGAATAAGCAAATGACTGCGTTCCGCGTGTGGACTTTATTGTTTAGTGGTTTGGAGGACCTGAGGGCCGTTCATCTGAATCAATCTCTTCCGAAGCTGAAGCGTCGGAGAAGTATCGAAGTCGAGTGGGTCTTAGAGGGATCAATTCATGGTGTTCGTCTACGCCTCGTTGCCGACATTTGTATATACTGATGTATATTTATGTTTTATTTTTTTCGCGGCTTCCTCATTCCAGGAGTTTGCCTCTGTTGTAAAACATTTTTTGCCCATTCAGGGGTTCACCATCAATAAAATGCATATTATTCAGCAATTCTGCTTGCCTGTTTAGCATTTATCTGTTTTGTTTGCGAATGAAAACGCCGATGTTTTTGATAAAATGCGCATACATAAACTTGCGGGCCTAGGCCCATTGATTGTTGAAACAATTAAATTACCTGAATATTGTCGCGAGATAATAACCTTGATAGGTCCCTTTGAGGAGGGTATCTTGTCTGTTTGTTTGTGTTATTGCAGGTGTAGCACCTTCCAGACGGTGTGCCGTGCGCATCCCCGAAGCAGGACGAGTCTTCCTTCTCCAGCAGAGTTCAGTAGTCTCTCCTCCGCAGAGTATGAACGCAAGATAGTGAGCATTGATATGTCTCCCCAGGCAGAGATGATTCTCTTCCCCAAGCAGACGCATCCTGAAGGAACATCACCTCATCAGCTGAGTCGCGCGCCGAAGCTCGTATTCCCCCCAGCACCGGGTCACAAGCACAGGTTTCATAGACATGTTCGGGTACCGAAGCTCGTGTTTTCCCCAGTAAAGTCGCCGAAGCAGGTGTCCCCCCTGCACCGGGTCACAAGTGCAGGTTTCGCAGGAAGCTATTCTTATGCCGAAGTATGCAGCAACTGATGGTGCCAGACTGATTTCTCTCCCCGGCTGAAGTAGAATGATTTCTCTCCCCGACTGAGTCCGCAAACCCCCAAGAGAGCCGAATCCTTGGAAGCAGTTGGGACCATGAGTGGATTTTCCCTAGCAGAGTATTGAGCAGCCAATGCGGTATTTCCCCAGAGTCGCACTCTCTCCGACGAAGCAGAATGACTTCTCCTTCCTCAGCCAAGTTTGCAGATATCCAAGAGAGCCGAATCCTTGGAAGGTGATCAGATCATGTTTAGTTGTTTCCCCAGTGGAGTGTTGAGCAACTGAAGTTGTTTCCCCACAGAGTGGTTATCCCCAGAAGAGTAGCCGAGACGGCCACGCAGTTTATTCTCGCAATCGACATCGCTTTCCCTCAGCAGATCCAGGTTCTCGTAGAGCTTCGTTCCCCTGCAGCAGTCAACTGAAGTTGTTTTCCCTGCAGCAGTCAACGGAAGATCTTTTCCCCAGACAGAGTCCAATTGATATTGGCGTGTCCACGTTCTCCTCAGCAGGATGATTCCTCTATCGGAGTAGTTCTTTCTCCTTGACAGGAGGATTTCCCCCTCGGCATTTATTTTGCTGACGGGATCGCATCATTGTGCATGATTGCATAGCATTTAGCATAAACGCATAGCATTTCCATCGTGTGGGGCATGGCGCCGAAGCATATGCATCATAAACATGATCTAGGGTGTTACCATTCTTGTTTTACAGGTGTTCCACCGAAGGGTCAGTTGCTCGGGATGATTCCTGACATTCTCCCCAACGAAGTCGCTCGCTCAAGATGATTTTTGAGATCCCCAGCGAAGTCTTCAGTTCGAGATGATTCTCGAATCCCTCAGCAGGGCCGTTTGCTCAAGATGATTTTTGAGATCCCCAACAAAGTCTTCAGTTCGAGATGATTCTCGAATCCCTCAGCAGGGCCGTTTGCTCAAGATGATTTGTGAGATCCCCAGCGCAATCTCTAGAGTTGGTTGCTTAAGTTGATACCTAGAGTCCCCGGCGAAGATCGCCCAGGACGACTCCTGAAACTCCAAGAGAGTCGAGTCCTTGAAAGCTGCTCAAGACGTGATTGGTTTGTACCCGGCAAGAGTTGTCCAGGAAGATTCCTGGAATCCCCAGCAGAATAAAGTCTCCAGAATGGTTGTCGGTTCAGGATGATTCTTGAAGGTGCCCGACGAAGTTGTTTGTTCAAGATGATTCTTGAAGTCCTTAGCAGCGTGATATGTTTGCTCCAACAGTGATGTCTAATCTGAAGATTGACTTCGTAAACGCCTGAAGGCGATATCAGAAGGTTTATGTGGATTCAGATTTCCTTGTTGATGATCAACGGTTGTCTGAAGACAAGGTTCAAAGGTTTGTAGGTACAACTTTTGTATGCAAGGTGATCCGTGTTGGCCTGAAGACCAAGTCAGTTGTCCTGAGGTGATGATTGATTGCGATCAAGTGAATAGTGTTTCTTCTGACTGAAGTCGAAGATGTTTCTCCAGCTGAAGCGGAGTTTGCCTGAAGGCAAAGTGTTTGAATCCCCGAAGAGTCATGAATGGCTCAGGATACCACTTCTCTGACTGAAGTCACAGATTTCCCAAGCTGAAGCGAAGGTGCCTGAAGGCAAGGTTATCCCCAAAGTCATGAATGACTTAGGATTCATTTTTCGGACTTAAGGCCGAAGTATATCCCTGACTGAAGTCACGGATACTCTATAGCAGAGGAGGAGTTGCCTGAAGGCAGATCCATGTATCCTTGAAGGCCAAGGATCATTTTCTTCAGACTGAAGTCGAAGATACCTCCTGCAGAGTTGCCGACGGGCAAAGTTTTCATCCTTGAAGGCCAAGGATGCTTATCTTCAGAAATACTTGAAGATCTTTTCTAGCTGAAGCTGGAATCGCCAATGGGCAAGGTTCATATCCTTGAAGGCCAAGGATCCCCATCTTCAGAAGTACTTAAGGATCTTTTCTAGCTGAAGCTGGAAGTGGCCAGGGGCCAGGGTTTCATATAGCTTTGATGTTGAAGTTCTACGGTGGGCTCAGTAGGCAGCAGTATTTGGATGTTCGTTATGGTTCTGAGGGAGAACCCCAGATCAGAGTGTGCTCGGTTAAGTCTCTCACTCCCAGCGGAGTAGTTTCAAATACGCAAGTGTACCTTTTGTTCCATTTACCAGGGGTGAACCCCAGGTCAGAGTTGTTCAGTGTTGTATTTTCTCCAGCGGCGAGGCGGGGTATTTTGATTGTCCAGCGGCGAGGTTGGATGTTTGGATTTGACGGCGAGGTCAGATTATGTTTGTTTCCGGCGGCGAGGTTGGACGTTTGTTTGACGGCGAGGTCAGATTATGTTTGTGTCCGGCGGCGAGGTTGGATGTTTGGATTTGACGGCGAGGTCAGATTATGTTTGTTTCCGGCGGCGAGGTTGGATGTTTGTTTGACGGCGAGGTCAGATTATGTTTGTGTCCGGCGGCGAGGTTGGATGTTTGTTTGACGGCGAGGTCAGATTATGTTTGTTTCCGGCAGCGAGGTTGGATGCTTGGATTTGACGGTGAGGTTAGATTATGTTTGTCTGACGGTGATGTCAGACTCTTTAAATCCCCAGCAGAGATGATGTTTGTACGACGGCGATGTCGGGTGTCTCTCAGAGTTATGTTTGTTTCCGACGGCGATGTCAGATTCAGTCTCCAGCGGCGATGTTGAGTATGCCAGATTTAGTTCTCCAGCGGCGATGCGGGGTATTTTGATTATCCGACGGCGATGTCAGATTCAGTTTTCCAGCGGTGATGTTGGGTATTTTGGTTGATCGACGACGATGTCAGATTTAGTCTTCCAGCGGCGAGGTGGGGTATTTTGGTTGTCTGAAGAGGATGTCAGAAGAAGTTAACGTGGATAACTGACGGTGATGTCAGATCAGTATCTCTCCAGCTAGTTGCCGTGCAGCTAGTATTGCAGTATTCGAAGATCTGTTCCCCGCAGAATATCGTGTGCTTGTGCAGTTGGCAAATTTTCGGGCTTACCGGTATTCAACCGTCTCGCACCTTGATTGGCTGAGAGCCGTTCGCTTCTCACCCAGTCAGGTTCAAGCCGTTTGAATAGGGGCAGCTGTTGCACCCCAAAATTTGACCAACAATTATTTACCCATCAAGTGTTTGAAGTTTGATACCTTCATCAGAAAGTTCAAGAGATCCTCATAGGAATGGGTTGAAACCAAGGTTGTGTGCTTCATAGCTTGAGAGTTGTGGGAGCTCCTCAGATGATTCTGAGACTATGAGAATGAACTTGAAGCTTTGAGAAAGCCTATGAGATGTCTTGAAAGCCATCATGAAGCCCAGAGAGGTCATTGTGCAAGAATTCAGAAGATTCAACCATGAATGGTAGAATTAGGGTTTTTGACTGGGTCAACCCTAGGATAACTGAAGATTTGGAGAAGGTTGAGACCTAATCCAAGAGCCATGAGATCAGGGAATGATGTATGGAGATGTTATAAGGATGATTCCTAGACCAACTCATCATGATTGAGGAGTTTTAAGTTAGGGTTTCTAAGGATTGTCAGTGAAAAAACCCTAGTTTGATCCCTATCTTCCAGGCAGTTTTAGCTCAAGATATGATTGTTATCTCATATTCCCCACAACATTAATGTTGTAGAGCTTGTTCTTATCTTTAATTTGAGTGGTAGAAGTCCTTGATAGGATGTGCAGAGCTCAAGTTATGGTTTTGACAAATTACAGGTCATCTGAGGTGTGTGAATTTGGGTCCTTGAAAGTCACCCAACTTGCAGACAACTTTTGCCCTAGTAGGATGATTCCTATGATCTCTTGGTAAACATGAATGTTGAAGAGCATCTTCTTAGCTTTCTAGAGAGTACTAGAAGTCCTTGATAGGATTTGTAGAACTCAACTTATGGCTTGTACAAGACAAGGGTATTTTGGTCATTTGGTGATTATAGGTCATTTTAAGCAAAGGCCATATCTCCTATTTCCAAGCCTCAAATGAAAAAACTCAAAACATAAAAGTTGTTCAAAATGGCATTTTAAGCCTAGAAAAGTGGTCATGAGTTGTTGGAAAAGCTTGTAGCAAGGATTGGCAAGAATGGGTGAAAATGACCTAAAAATGGCTTATAACTTAAATGGATCCAAGTTGGAAATTGGTTTGGGAGATCTATGAATCCAAAATAGGTCATCCAATATGTCATTTTGAATCCAAACATCATTTTAAAAACAATGGTTTAAACACATTTTTGATTTGAGGTCTAAAAATGGGGGTTACTTTGTAATGTTGTTACTTGCATAATAAGGAACCTTTGGAAAACTTCACACAAGGCAAGGAAATGTTTGTTTTTCACTCATTCCATCTCAATATCTCTTGTAAGGAGATTTTGACACACAATTAAAGGTCTTAATGCATGAGATGAGATAATACCATATGTCATTACATGATAATTTCCAAGACTTTCTAGTGCATTCTAGGAGGTTCTAGGATCTTCTATTGATCTCTCTATATATTGAGGAGCTCACAATGAAGAAAAGGGTTGGTGAAATCAGTGGAGAAGAGTGAGGGAGAGAGAGGTATTCAAGTGTGGATTCCATTGCAAGTCAGCTTCGAATTTCACATTACAAGCTTCCTTCTTCCAAGATATTGCAAACAGAAAGGAGTACTCCATTGGAGGAGTAGTTGGGAGCAAGATCAAGCCCTGAATCAAGCCCTAACTGCACCTGCCATAACCATTTGACAGGTTTTGTTCTCTCCCCATATCTCCATATTTATATGCTTTCTGTTAGGTCTTTAGGTATAGAATGAGCATGTTAGGTTAGTTGATCATTCCCTATGAGTTAGAGAAGATTGTATGAGGTTTCATGGCAGGGTGTTGATTCTTGGAGGATCAAGAATAAGCTGTTCAGTGAGTGTTAGCACGCATGGTATGGTTTAGAATGGTTAGGGTAATGTGAGGAACAAGATTATACCATTAAAATTGAGTTTCATCAAGGTTGATGTCAGAGAAATATGTTGAAACCCTAACCTTCATGTGCTCTGTTTGGAAGATACACAAGTTTTTAGTGAGAACTATTGATACCATCGTGTTCTTGGAGAGAAATGGAGCAACTTTGGTCTTTGGAATTTTTGTTTTCATTGAGAGATGAGAGAGCACGAGCGTGAAGAAGGTTGGTGCATGAATTCTGGTTTCAGACCAAACCCTAGACGCAAGGTTGAAGATGAGTTTATATCTGTTGGATCTTTTTTTTATTTTGACTTGTTCACCTCATCGCACGACCACGATTTAAAAAGAACAGAGGGAATCCTTAAGGCAATACGCTGCGTTTAAATAAATGAGAAACCATGGGCCTAATGAAAGCTTGCTACCCACACCCCCGCACGGAGCCCAATCCATATTTGAACTAAAACCTATTGCTAAATACACCGTGTACCTATTCTTTTTCTTTTAATTTTTCATATTGATTTTCTGAGCGCATGTGGGCCTAACGAAGTTGATATCTGCACCCCCGGTTTATTGTCCCACCATTAAAACAACTAGGCGCCCTTACTTCTGACACCCCCTCCCCATTTTCTTTTATTTTCTTATTTTTAATTTCTTTTATTTTTCTTGCATCTTAAATAATTCATATAAAATTGAAAAATCATTGTTTTTTAATTCTTGTTTTTTCTACAGACTCATA
The DNA here is from genome assembly GCA_963859935.3 of Lathyrus sativus. Taxonomy (NCBI): domain Eukaryota; kingdom Viridiplantae; phylum Streptophyta; class Magnoliopsida; order Fabales; family Fabaceae; genus Lathyrus; species Lathyrus sativus. The sequence continues at coordinate 2,435,135 of CAWUDS030007529.1, forward strand.
TTTTTGTGTAGAAAATTAATAAAAATAAAAATTCCATTTTATTTTTAGTTTTATATTTTTAGAATATTATTCTTTTAAATAGCTTTTTAATAGTTTTAAGTATATACTTCATCTTGTAGAATTTATTTTAGGACTTTCCCTTAATCTTTTTGATTCATTCTTTTTAGTGTGATTAGATATTAAGCCTTAGTTCCCATAGGATTTAATTCATGATTTTTAGATTAAAATTTGATTAGTTTAATTAGGTTAGCATTAGGGTACCAAATTAGGGTTTTTTAGAGAACATAGGTAAAGTAAATCATTTTCTTTGAAGAGTTTTGACTTGATTTTTAGGTATGGGCATATAGGGATGTTATGGGTAGGTGGTATAGACCCTTGTGAATAAATATTAGATTTTCCCCCCTTTCTTTAGTATTTTTAGATATTTTCTGAAGTTGACTGATTGTATTGACTGTCTGTGTGATATTTGTCTGTCTTTTGGGGTTTATCTTTGGGAAATTGTTGTGGGGCTTGGTTTGTCTTGAAGACCTTGTTGAAGGAGCATGATGAAGGAGAATATTGTAGATCAAGACCCAGAGGTTAGAGCTTGCAAGGATGCATGGATGGAGTCCTAGTCTAGAGCTTGTTCTCTGTGTGTGAGGTTTGAGATCCTGAAGTTTGAGGGCTATTCATGGTACTTTCCTGAGGAAGGCACTATGGATGTCTTTCATTCTTTCTTCTCACCTCTTTCTCAAGTATCCAATGATGTTGGAGCCTTCATGTGAGTTTAATTTCTCCTGAGGAGGAATGTAAACTGATCACAGTTGTTGAGCCACATGGGATACGATTCCTAAGTGGAAGCCCCCTAGTACTTTCCTGAGGAAGGTCCTATGGGTCTGTTCACTTAGTTCCCTTAGTTCATCTAGGATTTCTTAAGTATCCAATGATGTCGGAGCCTTCATGTGAGTTTAGTTTCTCCTGAGGAGGAATGTAAACTGATCACAGTTGTTGAGCCACATGGGATACGATTCCTAAGTGGAAGCCCCCTAGTATTTTCCTGAGGAAGGTCCTATGGGTTTGTTCACTTAGTTCCATTAGTTCATGTAGGATTTCTCAAGTATCCAATGATGTTGGAGCCTTCATGTGAGTTTAATTTCTCCTGAGGAGGAATGTAAACTGATCACAGTTGTTGAGCCACATAGGATATGATTCCTGAGTATAATCCTCTTAGTGCTTTCCTGAGGAAGGCACTATGAGTCTGCCTACTTAGCTCCCTTTCTTTGGTAAGCTTATTTTGAAGCTTGAAGACTGGGATTGATTTCTTTTGATTAGGGTTTTGCTTCAGGGCTTTTTCTAGAGGTAGATTAGGGTTTTGTTTTTAGGGTTAGGATTAGGGAGAGCTTATATGTAGGTAATTTCTTTCTCAAGCATGTGGTTTGTTTGCCTGATGGCACTTCATTTCTTTTATTGGTTTATTGCTTGATAGCATGTTGTTTACTTTTCAGTATGAGTACTGTTATTTCATGACTGGCTTGAGGTTGAGATGAGCTTGTGGAGGCTGAAGCCCCACACACACTTCCTCTCTCACTTGCACTGCATGCATTTTACTGTTAAGCTGATGCTTTGTCTGTTTTGGTGTATCATTGACATTATCCCTTAGGACTCTCATTTCCTTTGATAAGGATTTGATGATAGACTTTTAGGTTGAAACCTATGCATGACAACTTCTAGGAGTTCCCTGTTCAAACCTCAACCATAGGATGAATCCATGGCATGATAACAGTAGGACTTGATAGTCTCCCTCCTAGTTGGGCCTGTTCTCTTCTCATCTCAAAACAGTTTAAGATACAGTAATCATGAATGATTTCTCTCGTACGTTACGAGCCTTAAGCTATCTGAGAAAGGATTGTGGGAGAGTTCCTTTTCCATAGTCCGGATGTTTAGTATGGTACCCTTTGGGTGACATGCGACGCATTCACTCTCAGGTCATAGTCTCTAGTGCGGTTGAAATCGCAAACACAATAAAAAACACTTCTTTCAAAACAGGAAATAAACCGTAGTTTCCCGAACTACGTGAGCTCTGATCTCTCATACCTGTTGAGAGTACGTAGGCACAAGATGGCGATGTCTTGGCGAGCAACCTTTCCCCACCTTCACCCGTAGTTGGCCGAACTACGTTGACTCTGATTTCTCATTCTCTGATGAGAATACGTAGGCATAAAGTGCGACGCTTTGCCGAGTCATTTTCTTTTCTTTTTCAGCCAGCCTTGATAGGTAGATAGATCATAACCAACCCGTCCAAGTAAACAAACAAGCATGGATCCCGTCGAGTACGACGAACGTGAGGGGTGCTAATACCTTCCCCTTGCGTAACCGACTCCCGAACCCAGACAATGGTTGCGACGACCTTGTCTTACCCTTTTTCGTCAGGTTTTTCCGATCATTTCCTTTTCCGCTCTGAGGGATAAATAACGAAAGGTGGCGACTCTTCTGTTGTGCCGGCACCTTATTTTCGCGCAAGCGACACACGGGACCTGGGTGTTTATTTGTTTTATGTCGAACTTGCTTTACTCCTGTGACGTATCATGTTTGGTGAACTTGTTAATGAACAGTTTTATGTAAATTAGGCGGATGGCCGAGAATATTGGATCAATGATTATTTCCGCTGTTTATTTTGAAAACCAACTAATGAAGATTTATGTTGAATTATTTGATGTGATATCCCACTTGTGAGGGGAAACTCTGATGTTTATTTAAAATAATTGTATTTTATTTAATTTTGGGGAAATGGGATATTACAGTCTTTACCTCATCATTCTCCCATATGATAAGTTAGAACACTTCTGATTCAACTAGTAAATATCAGGTTCCACAATCTGAACCCCAAGTTCAGCAAACGATATGATGTTCTAACATTAGTTAGGACATCCTAATTATATCACAGACACCATACATTATGGTTCTTGATGCAATAACCACTTACTATCTATATAGTAATCTAATCTGAAGATCATCAGAGAGCACAATTTCACCAATGAGAAATCCAAATAACATAGAGAGGATTAAACTCTCACACTTCTCCCAAAAAACGACACTCATCCTTCATAAGCTCCAAGACATGAACAGAACCAGAACCTCCTTTGGTCTTCAAACAGCTACCCTTCTGAACAAGAGTAATTTTCTTCAGGCACACTTCTTAAATAACCAAATGCCATTGTTTGGTTAGCACAACTTCTTTTTAGAAAAGCTTCTGATCCACCAAGCAAACTTGATCTTCAAGTTACATCTCCTACTTGCTCCATAGCAAGGCATCTTAGATACACCAAGACTTGGACCTGCAACATCTACTCCTTCTTGCAGCTCCAGAGAATCACTCTTTGAATCAACAAGATTTTGCATAATCTCTACTGATGGAATTTCTCAACATTTGGTTGAACATCAGATCTTTAATGTTAAAACATCAAGGCTGACACCCTTGACTCAACCTGCCTAAGACTTCCACTGTTGATAGAACCATTGCAAGTCATGAGTGGCGAAAATACATCACCTCCCACTATCTTCTCTAAAACAGCCATCAGCAACCTGTAATATACAACAGAACATCCCAAGCATACAAGCAACAACCCAGGCACACAAACAACACAACTACAACATTCAACATTATTAACATCCTGTCAGGCCAAATAGAGCAGCAACAGACACCATCTTCCAACCATCTACACACCTGCCATAGCCATATATCAAACTGTATACAGTATACAGACTAATCTTCTCCCAAGACTACCAGAGTTTTTCCATCTGAAAAATATGCAGCGGAACCACCAAAAAAACATCTTCAACATGCCCTAAACAAGATGTCAGAACATCTTATAGGACACCATACAGAAGAAGTAGCCACTCCTCCTGTAGTTGTTGTAGAAACTCCTCAGAGACCTTAAAAAATCATTAGAGTTGTTCCTCTTGATATAGAACACTTATCTCAACCATCAAAAACCTTGAGTATATCAGAAAGAATGATTTGATCTCTCCAACTCCTCCTTTGGAAAAAACATTCAATAGACCACAGAAACTCCTATATCAGAGAGTATAACAGCAGATACATAGAATCCTTCAAAGGCAGGAGTAAACACAAAATCTCCCTTAACTCCATAAGCAACAATTCCTCAAGAACCCATCAGCAGCCCAAACATTTAGCAAGATCAGCAAATCAGCTACAACTTCTCCTTGTTTAAAACACCAGAAAGTATGTCCCAAGATCTCATCCAGAACAGGCAAGATGCCTGCTCTGATACCAATTGAAATTCTGGTATACAGATCTCAGATGTCCTAACAGATGTCCTAGAACATTGATCTCTACTAAAAACAGAACAAGGACAGAACACAAGCATTTGATTTACTTTAAGAATTAACTGTGTCATGACATATGATGTAACATCTGCAGACTGACAGAACAATTTATCCAACCATTTAAATTGAGTAGAATATTAAATGCAGAAAGATAAATAACACAATGAATTATTAACCCAGTTCGATGCAACATCACCTACACCTATGGGCTACCAAGCCAGGAAGGAAATCCATTATTAGTAGTATCAATTCAGAGCTAAACTCCTAGTTTACAACTCCTTAATTAATCCCTACCAATGCAACTTCTACCTAGGACACTCCTAGATATGAGACACCTTTCACTCCCCCTCAATCACAACAGTGATATCAACAAATTAATAAAAAGTAGAAGACAATCTTCAAAGACAATACTTAATCTTGCTTAACAGCTTCAATCAAGAACAATACCCTCTTGCTTACAAGCTTTAAGTGAACAACTAACAATTAACAACCTAAATATGTCTACCACGATGTATCAAAAGATACAAAGGGTGACTTACAAAGTCACACACAAAAGACTCTCAAAATCCTAAACCCTTATTTTGCATTCAAGATCTTCTTATTGTGAATGCTTGTCTTCTTTAGGTCTAGCAAGTCCTTATTTATATACTCTTCTAGTATGGGCTTGGACTTCAGCAATAACTTCCTCAGATCAAATCAAATAATTCTTCAAATTTTTTCATAAGATAATTCTTCAAATCTTTTCATAATTAACACCAATTTAAATTTGATCAAATCAAATCAAACTCCAAATCATCTCATAATTAAAACCAACTCATATTTGATCAAATCAAATCAAAATCCAAATCTTCTAATTGTAATTCTTCTGCAGAATCTTCTCTACAAAAATAGAAACACATATTTTATAGTTTCCTAAAAAGTCTCAAAGATCCTTTTTATGAAATCCAATTAAATCTGCACTTTGTTCCTAATAAATCTCCTTGACCTGCGCATAATAATGAGGTATATCCAAGAGGATCTCATCAAACCAAAAGACATCTGTCAAGAGATATAAAATAGCAGCGCCTGCTGTACTAGACAAAGATGTCATGACATCTGTCTCGAAATCTTGTTTGAAACACATGATAGTAGTATTGTCATAACAGTTATGAAGATGTTATAACATCTTGCTTAACATCAGTGTAGAATCATGTTTTACCAAAATTTAGCCAATCATAGAATCATGGAACTAACAACTCAGAAAGAAGGTATCGACTTCAATGATGTGTTCTCTCCTATTATGAAGCACATATCCAGTCAAATGTTGCTTTCCACAGTGACACAGTTCGACCTTGAACTGGAACAGATGGATGTGAAGACTGTGTTTGTTGTATGGTGACTTAGATGAAATAATCCTAATGAGGCAACCTGAAGGGTATGTCGAAAAAGGGAAGGAAGACTATGTGTGCAAGCTGAATAGATCCTTATGTGGACTGAAAAAATCTCCTCGATAGTGGAATAGGATATTCAAAAAGTTTATCGCACGCATAAGTTTCATCAGAAGTCAGTTCGACCACTGTGTTTGCTTCAGATTTCGACCGGGTAATTCATTTGTTATTTTGTTGCTCTGTGTGGATGATATTCTAATAGCAAGCAAGAATATTGAAGAGTTAATGAGGGTGAAGGTTGAACTTAATAAGGAGTTCGACATGAAGGATCTGGGAGTTGCGTCCAGGATTCTTGGGATTGACATCTGAAGAGATAGAAAGCAGTCAAGATTATACTTATCTCAAGAGGCATACCTACGGAAGAGTCTCGAAAAGTATGGTATGTCGAATTCAAAGCCTATTGTGACTCCAACAAACCCTCAATTCAAGCTGAGTATAGATCAGTGTCCTAACACTGATGTTGAAAGAACTTATATGAATAACATTCAATATGCTAATATAGTGGGTTCTTTGATGTGTGATATGGTTTGTACTAGATCTGACATAGCATATGCAGTAAGTCTTGTAAGCAGGTACATGAAAAATCCTAGCAAGGCTCACTGGCAAGTATTGAAGTGGACTTTAAGGTACATAAATGGGTTTATGAATAGAGTCCTAATTTATGGTGGAGCCTTGGGTGAAGATAGTAAAGCAGCAATCGAAGGATATATCTCCTCTGATTATGCAGGTTGTATGGATTCTAGAAAATTTATTTCTGGATATGTGTTCACTATGTTTGGGACAACAATCAGTTGGGAAGCAACACTTCAGAAGGTCGTTTCCCTATCAACCACTGAAGCGGAGTACATTGCCCTAACTGAAGCTGTGAACGAAGCATTGTGCCTTTAAGGTTTTGCAAAGGAGCTAAAACTTCAAGGTCGAGTTATCACTGTTAAATGTGATAGTCAAAGTGAACTACACTTGTTGAAGAATTCAGCCTATCATGAGCGAACCAAGCACATTGATGTGAGGCTGCATTTCGTCAGAGGAGTAATCGAGCATGGAGAAATCCAAGTGCTGAAGGTTTCGACATATTATAATGTTGCAGATATGATCACCAAGATGTTGCCCAGTTGCAAGTTTTTCCACTATATGCAGTTGATAAAGTTGCATGAAGAAAGCTATTTCCTTGATGTTATAGAGTTAGATCCAAGGTGGATATTTGTGAGATGTTGGATCGAACTCTAGTATGGTCGAAGTGTTGGTTCAGGTTCGAAAAGAATTAAGCATGAGGTCGAAGTCTGTTTGCATGCTGCTGTCGACGATAATGTGTATTATAGTCGAAGTTTGTTCTAACATGCATTAGTCAATATTGCTAGGTTGTTAGCATATTGGATTGGTCCTTACTTGTAGGCCCAAGTGTTTAAGTTAACTTGTACCCTAAGTTAGCTTGTAATGGGTAATCTTTAAAAAGCCCATTAGGATAGTGTGATATTTCTCTTATAAATGGGATGCTAGTTTCTCAATCTTGGCATAAGGAAAAATAGGAAGATAAAATCCTAATTTCAAGAGAGAGAAGTTATTTTGTTATTCTTGTATACTTGTAATCTTGTTCTAAGAGAAAGGAAAGAATAGAAGTTTAATAACCAATCCTTGTTGTTTTACCTTTTTTTCTTTGTTAACCCAAACTCTTGTGTGTTTCTTGATCAAGAAGAAACCGTTTATACTTTTTCTCAAGGTATCCGATTCACAACAATGTAAATGACAAATATTTGAGTCCCGATCTGAAGTATTAGCATGGGCACAGACTATTGGCAAACAACATGGTATTATTTTTGTGGTTGTTCGTTCTAATACTACAAATGGGAAGCGAGGTAAGAAAGGTAAATTGATTATGGGTTGTGAGAGAGCAGAAAACCATAAAATAAAGAATGCATCTGAAAGCAATAAATCCTCAATGGACATTTATAGTATGAAAGTGAAATGTCCTTTTAGACTGATATTTGTGTCGAGTGATTACGTTTGGAAAGTGATAGTTATGTATGGGTTGCACAATCATAAACTATCTAAGGATTTAGAAGGCCATGGCATTTTGTAGTCTAAAAGTTCATAAAAGACAGTTTATAAATGACATGATGAAGTACAACATGCCTCCACGGTACATAGTTGATGTTTTGAATAACAAAGATCCAGAAAACTTCACCAGTGTTACCCATGTGTATAAAGCTAGATCTATATACTATACGAGCAAGAGATGTCCATTAACAAAAATGAAAATGATGTTGAGTCTTATTCATAGAGAAAAATACATGTACTGACTAGAAATAAGGAAAACTCAAATGTTGTTGCTGATATCTTTTGAACACATCCTGATTCAGTAAAGTTATTGAATATGTTTCATTTGGTGTTGATATTTTATTGTACATGCAAGGCAAATAGGTAATGGCCAGATGTTGATTTTTGATATCTTTTCAACATATTTTGATTTATCAGATTTTTTATTATGTGCATTGTAATCATACAGGTACCAACTACCATTTCTTGAGATTGTCGGTGTTATGTTAACAAAATTGAGGGTTTTGCTAACCTTTACCTATTTGGAACATAAAAGGGAGGAGAATTTCAAGTGGGTACTAGAGAAGCTCAAAGAGTTGGTCGCTTTCGAGAATTTACTACCGAAGGTTGTGGTGGCAGACCGATAACTTGCATTGATGAATGTCATGGAAGTTATGTTTCCAAATTCAACTTATATGTTGTGTCTGTTCCATATTTCAAAAAACATTAGTATGAAATGTAAAAAGTATGTTAAATCAGTAAGACAAGAACATGTCATGGATCTTTGGAACAACATCATGTATGTTAATAGAGAAACTGAGTTTGTCGAACACTTAAAGCACTTTGAGACTGCTTGTGGTGATATTCCTTTATTTGTTAAGTATGTGAAAGAAACATGGTTGACACCTTATGAATAAAAGTTTGTTGCTGTTTGGACTAACAGAGTCACTCATTTAGGGAACATAATAATGAACAGGTACACGAACGTCAGTTTGATGTTATTACATTACTAAACATAATTTAACATATATTTATAATTTTGGTTTTACGGTGAAGTCTACGCATTGGAGACTAAAAACACATGTTAATTACAAGTCGGGAATATTTTTTCCGAAGTTGGGATGCTGTGAATACCATGTTGAAGTAGCAACTAGGTTCAATTAGGGTCCCATTTCAAAAAAGTAGTGTCAATATTAAACATCGGTATAACACTTCATTCTATGCCTACTTGCACGGTTATGTTTCAAGTTAGTGTATACATCACATTGTAAATGAACTAGAAAGGGTAAAATTTCTTGGTGCTAGCCAAAATGCTTGTGGTTGTTTCATTAGAACAAACCACGGGTTACCCTGTGCGTGTCAACTTTCTGGTTTCCAAATATAAATCAAACTTGTTCCCTTAGAACCAATTCATGTTTTTCGGAAGAAATTATACATTAAAGAGCATGATATCAGTCATGAAGGAAGTGGTACATAGTTGGATTTAGAAGCAAAGTGTGAATAGTTGAAGACATATTTCAGTATTTTGGATATTGTAGGTCAAAGAATGTTGAAAAAAAAAAGGTTCAAAAACTAAAACATCCATCCACAACTTCTATGTGTCCACCGCACCAAAGAGGGGAAATAAAAGGAGTAAAAAGAGTTAAGAGAGTGATGTGTATCGTGATTCTTCACATTGAGAGTATAATGGTTGCACCAAGGGGAGTCAGACTACAAAGAGATCATGCACAAAACCAACTGAAAGTCAACCGTCAAATATGTCGGGTAGAAATCCTTACTTTTTGGTTTTGTCAAGTATCCCAAATAAAGGTAGGTCAATCAACAATGACTCTTCGGTGAGTTGATTGAAAGGACATAAATCCTCACTTTTTACTTTTGTCATTGAGTTATCTCTCTCATTCAATGAATGAATAAAATTAAAGTTCCTACATACTGCTTTGAATGAATCCGATTACAAATAAGGCTACCTAGTTGATTCTATAATGATTGTTGTCTCTAACACAGAAAGAGCATAAACATTTGCATGGTAAAATTGTTGATCATTATTATTGAAGCGACTTCCTATAGTAAGAACATGTTCAAAGCTGATAGATAATTCGACAAGTACCAAATAAATATCCCAAATGGTAATAATACCATCAAAAGCTCTACCCTTATTAATTGAAATATTCCTTATGGTGTTACTCTTCGCTCCTTTGAAATCAACCTCAATCGTTTGATCAATATCCCACGCATATTCAGCTAGTGCCCATAGATCCTCGTGCACCTTTACCTAATTCATCTAATTCCTGAGTCAAAAGTTGAGGGATTATATTATGAATTTGAGCTTAAAAATACTTAATGATTAGAAGCGTCATATAAAATTTGTCGAGGTCTTGCTTTTTTTCTTTGACACCATCACTTTAATCTTTTATAAAAAAATTTCTTTGACCCATCACTTTAATCTTCTATGAAAAAAATTGATTTTAGCTAAAAGTCAATTTAAAATAAAGTGATTTATGTTTGAATAAATTTATTTAAAAGTGACTTGAACAATAAATTTTAATGTAAAAATCACATTTAAATTCAAAAGCTATCAATTCTATCCTTTCAATATAATCAATTCAAAAAATAAGATTAATTATATTTTAAAAAGTCATACACCTCAAAATCACATTAAAATCAATTATACAATTCTAAAAATACTTTTGCCTCTTAAGAAAACTAAATAAAAGATACTTAGTCGAGCCCAACCCTTTACTAGTTTACTTTTAAAATTTTAAACATCGATTAAAAACAACATAGTGTAATTATTTAATTGGTTAATGTATTATAAAGCATTGATAAACAATGACATAAGGGTTCGCTTTCTTGATTCAATAATTAATAGTAATAAGGGTTTAAAATGTTCGTAACAGATTTTCTTTTTCTTTCAAAATGTTCTCTCTCTAATATCAACTATACACAACTTAAAATATATGTTAGACTTAGAAGTAGAACAAAAAAAAATTGCTGAATTTGTTTTAAAGTTAATCCGGCTGTAAAAAATTTCAAACTTAGAAAAAAAAATTAAAATTCTTTTATTATCCGGACTTTTATGTTCAATTTATTAAAATTTCAATATTTAACTGGACTAATTTGACTGAATTGCGAGTAGTCTGATTATTTTATTTATATAAAAATATAATATAATATATTATTCATATTCATATTAATTTTTAATAAAGATACAATATTTTTTTATTTTATTTTTTATTTTATGTATATATTAAATACAAAAATATAATTTAATTATTCATAATTCACAAAATTCAATTTATTATATTAGACAAAATAATATGAATAGTTGTCTTGAATCTTGATTATTTGATTAACTTAATAATTGAGTTATATCTTTTTTAGTATTCAATCCTCATATATCTTTTAGTTTTTAGTTTATGGTCTATTATATTTTATTTAATTAAAAAAATCAATTTTTACTTAAAAAATTAATATTAAATATAATTTAGGTCGACTCAAATAACTGTAGCTTATAAAAAATCGAGTTTGAACAATTAAATTGTAATCTATTTAAATTTTAAAATTTCAAATTCAATCCGTTAAAAATCCGAATTCGTCATAGACTTAAATTGTAATCGGTTTAAATTTTAAAATTTTAAATTCAACCCGTTAAAAATTTGACCCGTCACAGACTGGCTTAATGCGGATCGGATAGCTTTTTTCGTGTTTGTCCTTACCCTAATATTTCCATTTTTCTAAAGAAAAGGTTAAATTGAGAGTTTAATTTAAATTTAACATATGTGAGTTAAACTTTTATTTTTGCAAAATGCTTAACTTTTTTTTTATTACTCTATCACTTAAATTTTACTTTCGCCTTAAAAATATATTGGACCCAACTTGAGAAATTATATTCAACCTCCAATCTCACATCCATTTTCAAACATAAAAAATTCAAGACTATATGATTGAATAGAGGACATTAATCTTACCATACTTTTCTTTTAATTGGAATAATCCTACCATACTAATAATGAAGTGGGGTCATGAATGTGGACCTTATGTTGCCTCAACTGTTTGATTATAATTGAACAAGATTTCATAATTTTTCCAATTGAAGTAGGATCATGCATGTGGACCTACTTGCCTATAACTAAGCTTTTTTAAGATATCGACTTTCACAATCCTTTCTAATATATTCAATATAAAACAAATATATACATTGATTTAAAAATATCAATTTAATATATGATAATTTGATATGGTTTGGTTTGAGTTAGATAAAAGGTGGTGGGAAATTGGCATTTACAAAGAAATTCTCAACTAGATAATTTAAGGTTTTTGAGGTTTATTACGAAATTAGATTTACTCCAGTCAAACGTAGTTATACATTTGACATATTCTCGGCCGCTGAATCAATATTAAACAGTCTAAATTGAAATATAACTTTTAGTCTATCGTAAAATAAAAATATTGTTTAAATTTTAACTGTTTGATTTTGATTGAACGACTGATAATATATCGAACGTATGTGATATTTAAAAAAAAACCTTTTATTACACAGCTTTTCATTAGCATTTTTAAATAGAAAACTTTGTTTAATGATGTTTGTTTACCTATGATTAAAGGGTTAAGGTTTTAGTATTTTATTTGATTGTTTTGGACTATGCAAATTCTGAATATTCTCTAGTATATATGATTGAGGTTAAAGCAGAACACAACATAATGTCTATAGTTTACTCACAAAATGACAAAATAGGCATGTAGGGTAAAGATGTGAGGTAGAGTTCTATGAAACCAAGGGACCACTAAATTTCATACCACCCTGGCTTCTTAGGTTTCTGCTTATATGGCCCTAAACTTTCAATTCATCATAATTATTCCTAAAAATTTCAATTGTGGGTCCTAAGTTTTTCAAAATTATTAATGCATTTTTTTAGGACCAGAGTTCCAAAATTCATCAGAAACTATTCTTACATGCGTAAAGTTGAAGTTCACTTTATTAAAAATGAATAAATGCGATGTCGTGGATTCAAACTCATGTCTCTGCATTTGATATTTTTAATGAAACTGAGATAAATCTGTTAAAGTTTAAATAGCCAATTACAATATATTATAATTATGAAAAATATAATGAATCTTATCAACTAGGTTGTATCATGGGCCCTCTTAATATAAAAACTTATGATGTTCCAAGCATGTAATGTTGATTGATGTTTTTGCAAAAGGCACTTTCCATGACCCACCTTGTCTTGGGACATGTTAGTTGTTACTTATTTTCAATGTTACTTCATGCATATCCTTATACTATTCTTGTTAATAAGTCATAATAATGAGTTTACCTATTATTATGAGAGACGTGTACACTCCTTTGCTCTCATCTATATCTATTTTTAGACTTTTAAGTGTGATGGTAGGGTTATTGTTAGTGGTGATTAATATTTAAATAGCAAAATTAAAGTTAAGACTAAAGATTATGTTTTATCATTTCAATTATATTATAGATTAGTTAAATCAAGTCAAATTAATTTTGATTTGAAGTTGAGTTAATTGAATCACAATTCAACTATAGTTGAATCTATTGAATCATTGTTAAACTATAATTTATTCAATTGAATATATTAAATTATAATTTATAAGTGTCATCGATATTGAATTATTTTCAAATCATTGTTTAAAGCTAAACTAAAATATAACAAAATCTTAAATTAAAAAAAAAAAAGTTTGTTGTCGTAAACTTAGGTATGCAGTTATGAAACTTGTCCGTGCATTAAAAAAAATGCATAGTTTTTTTTTTTAATTGATATGAGTAATGTAGAAGCATGTGAGAATGTATCAAAATATGTTATAACTGCTAACTGTTTGTGTTATAAATGCAAATAATTATATATTTTTAAACTAACTTTTTTTTTTTTTTTGTTAAGAATACATTTAATTTTCGTTTAAGAATTTCACTAAAATTTGATGAATTCCGAATCAAATTTTTGATAAACAAGAATCAATCTTTTGGATTGATTACTCATCTTCTTCTTCACTTTTCACTCTAATAAATCAACCAATTTTAGTTGAAAAATTTCACTACACAATGATGATGAAAGAAGAAAAGAAAAATGAATTGGGAAGAAAAGAAGTTACACAATGATGATAAAGAAGAAAAGAAAACAGAATCTGAAAGAAAAGAAGTTTAGGGTTTAACGAAAGAAGGAAGAAGAAGAACTTGTGAAATTCTGCATAATTTCTCTCTGTTTCTCAAACTGAGAAATTTTATTCAAATGTTTAATTGCACTTTTGTTGTGTGTTACAATTCATAATAGGGTTACTCCATATTTATAGATTTGAGTTTGATTTCTTCTTAAGCAATGCCCAAAAATACCTAATTCTGCTAACATTACAAAATTAGACCTAAGTCCAAATTCCTGCAGAGACACGCTTCGACATTTCGACACTCACACAATTTTCAACACTTCCATGCTTCTGTCGAGAACCAAGCTTCGATACAAGGAATTAAAATTCAACACACCACCTAATTCATTGTGTCTAAGCTATCTATGTTCATCATAGACCTTAATTTTTTGAACACTTTGACTTGCACTCCTTACGTCATGATATCTGCAATCTGATTCTTAGTTCGACAGTGTTCCAAGTTCTGCTTCACTTTTGCCACTTGCTCTCGAATATAGTGGAACCTTATTTCGATGTGATTGTTTCGTCCATGTGCTATCAGATTCTTCGCCAAATTGATAGCAGAAATATTGTCGATCTTAATGGTAATTGCTCCATGATTCTTCCTTATAATCTTTTCGACCAAACTCACCATTCACGTTGCTTGACATGCACGGAGATAAACAACTATGTACTCTGTTTCACACAACTACATTGCTACGACTGATTCTTTCTTGAACTTTAAGCAACTAGTGCACCACCTAACATACACACATAGCCACATGTGGATTTTCTATCCTTAAGATCACTACACCAACTTAAGTCAGTGTAACCCACTAGTTTCTATTCTTTTCCTTCATCAGCTGCAGGAAACAAAATGTCATAGTCGAGAGTTCCTTTCAGATACCTTAGTATCCTCTTCGTCGTTTCTAGGTGTGATAATTTGCCTTCTACATGAATCTACTCTCCATACCCACACACTATGATAGATTAGGCCTTATGTGACAAAGGTATCAAAGTGTTCCAATGTGCTTTTTGTACTATGTTGGATTGGCATCAACTTCATTTGTGTCTTTCGACAGTTTTAATATGGGTTCAGCTGAAGTCAAAGTTGGGTTGCAATCTTGCATCTCAAATCTCTTGAGTATTTCACTTGCATATCTTCTTTGGTGCATCGGTAAGCCTCTATTACTCTTGTAGAATTTAATGCCAAGGAAGTATGAGAGATTTCCCAATTTTGACATTTCAAACTCCTCACTTAAGGCATGTTTGAAGTCTTTGATCTTCTTCTTGCAACTTCATGTTATCAATAGGTCATTGACATAAAGATATAATATAAGCAATTCATTATTGCTTCTTCTAACATATACTCTATGCTCAATTGTGTGCTTCAAAAATTCCTTCTCCCTTAGAAAATTATTTATCTTCTTATTTCAAGCTCTTGTAGCTTGCTTAAGTCCATATAGGGCTTTATGCAGCCTGTATACCTTGCTTTCTTCGCCTTGTTTCACAAAACCAACTGGTTGTGCAACATAAACTCTTCATCTAAGGGGCCATTTAGGAGTGCGCATTTCACATCCATCTGATGTGTCAGTTGTTCATATTTTTTAGACCAACAACCAACCTTATTATTTCAATTCTAGCAACAGGTGCAAAAACTTCGTCGAAGTTGATTCATTCTTTCTAAAGAAATCCTTTCGCCATAAGTCTTGCATTATGTCGAGTTACTTCTCCTTTGGGATACAAATTCACCTTGTATACTCACTTCACATCGATATCCTTATTGCCTTGAGGTAATTCAAAAAGTGACCAAGTGTTGTTGACTTCGATGGACTTCAATTCCTCATTCATAGCTTTCTTCTACTTCGAATCCTTCAATGCCTCAACTACATTGACTGGTTCGACATCTGCATAGAAAGCGTAGTGTGCAAATCAACTTCATCATTGACCACATCATCTGATATAATCACACATTCTCGCAACCTTGCATACGTGTATCTTATTCTTTTAGGTCTTCCTGTGCTTGCTTGACCTCTGGCTTCTTCTTGTCAAATTTCCCTTTCGACTTTACTTGTTGGTTCTTCACATAAGATTCCCACTGAATCTTTCTTTATATTTTCAGTCCAATCTTGTTCCTTAAGCTCATCTATGATCACGTCCTTGTTAATCACTACTTTCTTGTTCACCGGGTGGAATAACTTGTATCCTTCAGTCGAATGATATCCTATTAGGATCAGTTGAATTGTCTTATCATCAAGTTTTCTTCTCAACTGATCTCGAACATGTCTATGTGCTATAGATCCAAATACCTTCAGATGACTCAAGTTAGGCTTGACACCAGACCAACAGTCTTCTGGCATGATTCCTTCAGCTTCTTCGTTAGAAATCTATTCAAGATGTATGTTGCAGTCAACACAGCTTCTCCACATAATTCTTTAGGTAGATGCTTACCTTTTAACATTCTTCTCACTATATTCGTGATGGTTTTGATCTTTCTTTTTATAGTTCCATTCTACTATAGAGTGTAAGGTGGTACCACCTCATGCACAATCCCTTATTTATCACATGATGTGTCAAAGTCTTTTGACACATATTCTCCACCACCATCACTCCTCAAAATTTTGATTTTTCGACCAATTTGTCTTTCGACCAATTTGTCTTTCGGCCATAGATTTAAATCTGGAAAATACCTCGATCACTTCACTTTTCTTCTTGATCAGGTAAGTCCATAGTTTTTGACTGAAATCATCTATGAATGTGACAAAGTATCTATTACCTCCAATCGAATCCACCTGGATAGGACCACATACATTGGAGTATATGATTTCAAGAATTGCCTTCGACTTGCTTCCTGCACCCTTATTGAAGTTATTCTTGTGTTGCTTTGCCTGCACACATTCCTCACACACTTCATTTGGAATGTCGATTTCAGGTAACCTTGAAACCATATTTCTTCTCTTCAGATCTCTAATGTATTTAAAGTTGAGATGTTCAAATCTGTAGTGCCATATCCATTCATACCTGCTAGCTGCCATTGCAAGGCACTTGTGCTCCATCACATTAAGCTTAATCCTGAAGGTCCTATTTTTAGACATATAAGCCTTCAAGATTAGCCTTCCTATTGAGTCGAGAACTCTCATCATCTTGTCTTCAACCAATACTTTGTAGTTCTTTTCGACCAACTGCCATATGCTAAGCAAATTAATTTTCATACCTGGTATGTACAATACATTGGAAATTACTGACCTCTTGATATCTTTCTTCATAATCAGAACATCATAAATACCTTCTCCTGCTAGAGTATTGTCACTTGCAAATTTTACCATGTTCTTCATTGAGGGTTTTATGTTGACAAACTAATCCTTTCTACTAGTCATGTGTGATGAGCATCCTGAGTCCAAGTATCATTGCTCCTGGAATCTTTCTTCATCTCTTGTTGTGACCATCAACAACATATCTTCTTCTTCAAGCTTTGCAAACTTTGCAGCATTTTCTTGGTTCTTTTGTTTTTCAGAACAGTCACTAGAGTAGTGACAATACTTCTAATAATTGAAATATTGAATGTGACTTTTGTGAGGTTTTTAACCACCACCGCTTTCTCTAGCTACAACACTACCTCTTTGGTTGCTTTGGTATGAGGACTTTCTCTGATTCGATCACCCCTTCTTGCATATTTCAACCAATTGAAATATTGTAGCCTCATCTACCTTTATTGTCGAGTCACTTCCCTATGCCTTTCTTTTCTCTTGCTGATTGTGCTTGCAAAGTCACATCACTCTTCAACTTGCTTATAGTGCTTTTAGTCATTCTTTGTTCATGAGATTCAAGCGTCCCTTGAAGCTCTTCCTTTGTCAATGTTGAAAAATTATTCGAATCTTCTATGTCAACTACCACGTGGTCGAACTTTAGAGCCAATGACCTCAAGATATTTGCAACAACTGATCTTAATGTCAACACTTCTCCATATACCTTGATTTGATTCACCACTTTTGTAATCCTATTGAAAATATCTGTTATGCTTTCATTGTCTTCCATCTGAAACTATTCATACATTCTCTTATGAGTTTGTAACCTCGCCTCCTTCACCTTTTCTGAATGTCCAAATGATTTTTCCATAATTTCCCATGCTTCTTTTGATGATTCTACATCATTGACCTTTTTAAAAATATCTGGATCAACACATTGATGAATTACAAAGAGAGATTTATAATCTTTCTTCATTAATTCTTTGTGTGCAGCCTTTTCTTCACCTGTCGCATTTTCTGTAAGTAGTGTTACTCATTCCTTCAAAAGATCCCAAAGATCTTGACAATAGAAAATAACCTTCATCCATTTACACCAATTCTCATAATTCCGACCCTCCAAAATTGGAAGACTCTCCAAAAAATGTTTGTTCGGATGATTTATTGCAATCGTGTTTTGCTTCCCATGAATCGCTCAGCCGGTGCTCTAGATACCAGATGTTGGAAATACACTTGATTCCCATTCAAGAATTTCACCAAAACTTGATGAATTCTGAACTAAATCTTGATGAACAAGAATCAATCTTTCTGATTGCTTACTCCTCTTGTTCTTCACTCTTCACTCGAGTGAATCAACTAGCCTTAGTTATAAGATTTTGCTACATAATGATGATGAAAGAAGAAAAGAAAACTGAATTGGGAAGAAAAGAAGTTTAGGGTTTAACGAAAAAAGGAAGAAGAAGAACTTGTAAAATTCTGAAGAGTTTCTCTCTACTTCTCAAACTGAGAAATTTTATTCAACTATGCAACTGCACTTCTGTTTTGTGTTACAATTCATAAGATGGTTACTCCCTTGTGAATGAAGAACACTCACACACACACACACACACATATAAGGTTATCTCAATTTTTTGGGTAAATGAGTCTTGGTTCTTAATTGTTATCATGAACTTGACAAATCATGATAAACACACAAGACTAATCAACTCACTCTTTATAACTCACAAGCAACAACAACAAAATCGTATAAGAACAATCTACAACAAAAAGAAGTGAATCTGATATGGATTACACTCAATAGGTTGTTCTAGAGAAGAGAAAGATTCATGGTGATGGGTATAGACACACTAAGAAGAGAAGAAAAAATTACATCTTTGTTTATATGAGTTTCACCCATATGTTTCACTCACTTGTTACTTTCACCAATGAAACAACTATTTAAATCAAGGATGGAAAATGGATCTTGTGAAACTTTAATTCGAATCAAGAAGAAACTATAATTCAAATCAATTTGAGCAAATCCCAAATATGGTTTCATAAGGATAGTTGATTTGTATAAATTTTTACACTTGATTTGGATCACATGAGGTTGTGATTTGAATCATGATTGTTTTGTGATTTGGTTCAAATGGTCAAGAGGCAATTCCTAGTTTTCTTACAACTTCTTATTCGAATCATGTCTTACACTTGATTCAAATCAAGTAACTTAAAATCCATATTTTAATAGTTCTAACTTGTGATTCAAGTTACGCCTAATGAAATGACAAAGTATCAACTTGCTAGGATAAAAAAGAAACAATATCATATATCAAACATACTATTATTTAATTGAGCAAGGAAGATTCTTAGTGGTACATATCACAATATCTGAAGCGATTATAATACAAATGAAATATGAACAATGTACAAGCATATGCATATTAAATGAGAGGAAAATTACAAATACATAATTAGACTAAAAGCAACTATATTCAAATTGACAAAAACATCAAAACACATAAGCAATACCCTACAATACTGTGACTGCACTTTCAGTCTCCCCCTTTTTGATGATTGACAAATTTGAGATATTATTGTTGATCATTTATTCGAAGTCTTATTTGGAATTTAATGGATGAAATGAAACTGGTGAACTAGTGTACAATACTTCACTTGAGTCATAAAAGCTGTAAAGCCCCCTACATTAAACCCTTAATACGAGTGAATATTGATAATATCTCGATGCCTTCTCCCCCTTTAACAAATATTAAAAAGAGAGAAAATTTAGAAAGGAAACACGCACAAACACCTGAATTCAAGATAAATAAAATGCCAAAAATAGAATGTCATACTTAGTGAATGAAACAAAAACCAGATAAACAACACACAGATTAACTATTGCAAATACACAATTTAACAAAAATATCAAAAGTAAGATAGCATAGAGTGAATAACAGAAATATCATACATACGTGACTAAACTTGTCGTAAGATACATATTCCAAAATAGTAGTCAAATGTCACAAAATAACCAGGAAATCAAAATATCATAAATATCCATATAGGCTATGTTATGCTATGTTATGCATGAAAGAAAAAGTAAAATCATGGAAAGGTGGTTGCATCATCAAAAGGTGATGCAGTAGTAGCGAAATCTGGATGTCCATTAATGTCAGGAGAAATAATATTAAGAATGATGTTAGATCTACCTATATGAACAACATCAGCACTTGCAGATTTCACTTAAACTAACACTCAAGCTTCAGAATTCTGCAACTGAGCCTTCAATTCACCCTTCAGCTTTTCCTGGCGTTTTTCACTTACCTTGGCTACACTATAAATCCTTGTCATGACCCTTTCTTCCCTTATCTAATTATCAGCAAAAATCCTCCCAACCAATTCATCAAGGTATGATTTCAAGTTAGAAGAAAGTGAAGTAGAAAAGAAAGAACAAGAGCCTCAACAGATGGACCCTTAGTAGGCTCCACAACCTTGTCATCATAAATCTTCCAACCAGATTCTTCAAGGTAGTAGTAGTCGCCATTGGAGTCTCTGTAATATCTCATTTTAGAAACACCACCATTATACAAAAATTTGGTGCCCCAATTAGGTCTTATTGTTTTAAAACGATCTCATTAATCTCAAAGATCATATGCACAAAGGAAGAGAAAAACAAAGGCCTCTTTGGATTGTCCCAGCAATGAATCATCCTTTCAATGATGAAGGTTACCCAATCAACTCCACTTTCAGTTAAAAGAGCCCATGTCAAGTAAAGATCATTATCGTTAGCTCTTCTCCAATTCTTTGTTTTCTGGTAAATAATTTTAACAATAATCCAATGCAACAGGCGCATATCAAACTAGTCTTGACTTATGCCAATGTTTGACATGACATGGTTTTCACAAAAAAAACTTAGAGATGGAGAGAAAAAAGGAAAGCCTATCATAATCAGATGACCCATCAGCAGACACAATAAGACCTCACACTTCATACCAAAATACTTATTGAAATTAGAGAGGTTAAACTCAACTATCTTGTCATCAAACATGCTTTCAATACCACACGGTGTTCACACAAGATTGCAATGGAACACTTTTACATGATTCGGGTTATATTTCTTATTTTTCCTAATAAATTTCAACAAATTATAATCAGAAAATGGTTCAAAAATTTAGCTCTCAGTTCTATTTAGCAGTAGCATCAACAAAGTACTCAGGACCAACTGGTTTGTTTAGAAAGTTTTCTTGATAAACTCATAAAATATCTTCATAAAGAAGACATTTTACCTTATGACACAATGCTTTAGTAGATTAAATCTTAGTAAACTTCTTCTTTACAAACCTACCACCAGGAGTAACTTTTCTTGCCTTAACCTTGGTTCTTTGTCTCAGGAATTTGAGAAGGAGAGATGTTGGAAGATGACATAGATCGTTTGTCCTGTTGTTTATCAGAGAATCTCTTTTAGGGAAAATGAGAAGTCATTGTTGAACTTGAGAAGAGTGGGTTTGATGATGACAATTAATTGATAAAGATGAAATCACAAGATGAATATTTGATGATGATGATGATTATTTTCGCTCAAGAAGGTTTGTGGAGTTTTAAAAATGAAAGGTTTTGAAAAATGAAAAAGAAAAACTAAAAGTAATTCAAAAATGAGTGTGACTTTTCAATTGTGATTCGAATCATGTGTAAAACTTGATTAAAATCATGAGTTATATATTTTTAAGAGAAAAGCACTTTGATTCAAATCAAGTGCAATATTTGATCTGAATCAAATTGAACAATCCCATATGATTTTCAGGTCTCAGGATTTTGATTCGAATCACGGGTATAGGCAAAAAATTTGATTCGAATCATGTGGTTAAATTTTGAAAAAAAAACTTGATTAAATGAAAATTTTTCAAATTTAAAAACATTGTAATGATGGAAAAGTTTTTTTAATGCAAATGCAAACAAGTTTTAATGTTATGCATGAATGTAAACAACTTGAGCCATTTTAATGAAAATGTTCAAAATAAATTTTAAATCACAATGCATTTTATGTGAATTCAAAAATACTTTTAATGCACAAGAAATCTAATGGTGATTCATGAATGTATGAATAATGCATATGAATGCAATGAATGGGCTAAATAAAGTTACATTGATGCGTTGAATTTTTGAATGGTTAATGCATGAAATGCACAAACATATCGTATACACAAATATGTTTAAAATATACAACACATCTAGCCAATTGAATAAATACAATCATGTATACTAAAAAAGAATTAAAAGAGGGTTGGAACGATCATATCAATTTTGACAGTCTAGGCTTAACTTGTTGCACACGAGAATGATATGTAGTCAACAACAATAATATCATAAGCTTTGAAATACAAACAATAATATACTAATAAGATATAATCTCCTTTTGTACATCTGACAAATACTATCAGACTCACTTTCATAAGGCTTCAAATAAACTTTGAACGATGATGATTTGATTGTCACTAATTGATGTAACTTATCAATCCCAAATAAATAATTTAACTCTTTTATGACCAAATGCACTTCAAGGAGCATACTTTATCCTTGAATCTTTTGTAGTTGTTGAAATCTCATAGGATCATTTCCAATAGTCATAAAATGCCTTCATCTTCTTTTTAAGATAACCATGGAAGAATAGGTTACTTAGAAGATTCTTTTGTTTCTTTCTTTTTATCGCACAAAACTTCCAGCATATTGTAGTGTGAATGCATGTACATCTTTGAATAGGATCAATCAAGAGCAAACTTCGAGGCATAGTGTCAAGTTTCTGGTTATACTTCACATACCTCAAAATATTGTCAGTTCAATCCTGGATGAATAAAAAATTAAAGAATATCTTAAATACAACAAATGTTTGAAGGGTATTGTATTAAGGTTTTACTTTAAGCTAATTTATGTAATGCATGCAATGAATAACCAGACATTAGTAAATCAATGTAGATTTATTGGAATTCATTGAATTGCATAAGCTTCCAAACGATTAGAAAAACTTATCTAGGATCTAAGGAGCCATATCCTCGACTTTAAGAGTCGAAAAAACTTTAATCAAAAGCCTGCCTATAAGGTCAATTGTTAGGTGAGAATATGGATACAAATAGGTCTAAAATGGGGAGTTGAATAAACCCTTTTAACTTAAGAAAAATTCAAAAACATTTTAGGTCCCATAAATTCAAAAACATTTTAGGTCCCTCAGTTGATGCAGACACTCAAATTGCTAAAAAAACCAACCCCTCGTGATCTTTCTCTAATAACTTCACTATCCATAATAACCTGCTCCAATTATTTGTGTGTGATGATCCTTTTGATCCTACTGATTTCTTGTCAAATAGATTTCCATTAACTGCGTATATTGGAAAACTTCCAACTTTGTCTGTGAACAATATTTCTCCAACGCCACCAAAGAAGGACAACTTCCAACTCTGCCTTACGAACCGTTGATACTTGATCTCGCCAAAGTCTTCCTTGGAGTATATTGAAAAACTCCCTTCTTGATCAATAACAAAGAAAACCAAACTGTATTCAAGAAATGATACATGCACATGTTAAAAACAACAAACTTCACTCAAAAAACATTAGATACCATAATGTACCATTAGTCTCCTTTAATAACCTAATCTTTAGATATGAAGGTCCTTAACAATGGAATAAACTAAATATGAGGATGGTGAACAATGCCAGAATATCTTACAAAGCTATCTAAAAGCACATGGTGTTAGTCAAGGGATTAGATGAATATAAATGAAGAACACACACACACACACACACACACACACAAGGTTCTCACAAATTTTTAGGTAAATGAGTGTTAGGTCTTAATTTTTATCATGAATTTGATCAATCATGATGAACACACAAGATTAATCAACTCACTCTCTCTAATTGACAAGCAACAACAACGAAACTGCATAAGAACAATTTACAACAAAAAGAAGTGAATTTGACACGGATTATACTCAATAGATTGTTCTAGAGAAGAAGAAAAGATTCACGGTGATGGGTATAGACATACTAAGAAGAAAAGATAAAAATTGCATTTGTCTATATGGGTTTCACCCATAGGTTTCACTCACCAGTTACTTTCATTAAAGAAACAACTATTTAAATCAAGGATGGAAATGGGTCTTATGAAGCTTCTATTCAAATCAAGAAACTATGATTCTAATTATTATGAGCAAAGCCCAAATATGACTTCATAAGGACAGTTGATTTGAGTCAATTTTTACACTTGATATGGATCCCATGAGTTTGTGATTTGAATCGTGTTGGTTTTATGGTTCATATCAAATGGTCCAGAGGCAATTCTAATTTTTCTCACAGCTTATGAGCCAAATCATGTTATACACTTGATTCGAATCAAGCAACTGAAAGTCTAGTTTTTAAGAGTTTTAACTTGTGATTTAAGTTACGGCTGATGAAACGATTGTAACGCTCCGTATAATATATATCTAAAGTAATATCGTACAAGTGTTATTATCTAGTACTGACACAATCTTAAGTGCCTATTGACATTGTTTAAATACTTGACCATTTCTAGAACAATAAAGGCAACCTATGGTACAAGATATGGAAAGTGCAAAAAATAAAAATCAAAGATCTAAGTACAATATCCGTTATTGTACAAGATACACAACGAAAAATCATAAAAAAAATACATCCCTTGAAACATCCAAGTACAACTCATCTTGTATTCTAAACATGCAAACGATACCTAAAAAATAACAACAATAATGCGGTGTGATAATAATCTCAGTGAGTTCCCCTATCTTATGGGTCCACTCAGCTTTAAAGGGTTATAATCAAATTCTAACTCAAGTCAAGGGAAAAGAGGGGATAAGACTTGATTTCACAAAACTTGCAATGTATGGAAACATGTCCCTTGAGTTCATCAACTCAAATAATCACTAGCTTGGAAATATGTCCCTTACAAACTTCCATTCTATCAGTAAAACTTGGGCCTTTGTCCTTTTATTTGCAATTCTTATTTTGTTTCTGTTTGCAAAAATTTCATTTATTGTTGATGATGATTGAAACAAAATGTGAATAATTGATTTAAATTTTTGAAAATTATAAAATTATTTTTCTTTGATTTGTGAATATAAAAAAGAATGTCAATGGTTATTCCAAGAGCAGTAAGATTGTGAAGCACAAAGTTTAGTGTTTTCCTCAGCAGGGTTTGTTCTTTTTCTTCCCAGTAGAGTATGTTGATAATTCCTCAACAGAGTTTGTAACTAGGTTTTCTCCTTTAGTTGTTAACCAAATGATGGGTTTCATCAAGATTTATTACAATGTGTTGGAATCATGTAATCCAATATTCCTTAGTTGAGTACCAGTTTGGGTTTTCTCCAGACGAGTGGTGTTTAACTTTTTCCCTAGCTAAGTCTTGATTTAGATCTTTTCTAGCTGAATATATTTCTTTCCTCCAGCCAAGATTTAATCAGGCAGTTGAGCAGTTTCTGAGTTCCACCTCTCCTTGATGTTAATCCCAATGCAAAGATTTATCCTTGCTGATTCCCAACAGAGGTTATGCATCATTACTTTGGATGTTCTCCAAATAGTGAGCAATGTTGCTATCTTCTAAGAGGTTATGCATCATTACTTTGTATGCATCATACGCATATTCATGCATTTACCTTCGAGCATAACATCATTGTTGTTTCATCATTATGAATTTGGCATCGCTGGTGTTTCCCCACTCTCTGGTATGGTTTTCTCCGTAGAGTGTGTGTGTGCCCTCTCTCCAATATAGAGTATCGACCATTAAGTAGAAAGAGTTTATTTCTTTCTAATTCCCCACTGAGTTTGTTTCTCGTGGAATATTTTGGTTCAGTTTCCTTTCCAGCTCATTATCTAGATGGAACTTTCCCCAATTGAGATATTTCCCCAAGATGATTCTTATTTGACCGTTTCTCTCCATCTTGTTCCTAAATTAAGTTTTGTTCTCTTGTGAGTTTATTATCTGTATTAGCCTAACTTTTCCGATCGTAGATAATATTCCTCTTTGTTTTGGTTGATTACCTTGGTTCAAACGCCACTTGTGTGGTAGTAGGTAATTCTACCTTTGAGCTTATTGCCTTTTGCTTCTACCCGGTAACCGGTAGCAAATAATATTTCTCCCTTTTTTGGTTGAGTACCCCTTGTCCTCTACCTAGTAAACTGGTAGTTGATAATACCTTTCCTCGACAGAGTCTCGTCTTGATGAAACTTTTCTTTTGGTTGGTTACCTTGTCGTAGCTATCATTAGGTTGATAGTTGGTAATTTTTCCATTCGAGTTGGTTACCTTGTCGTAGCTATTACTTAGTTGATAGTTGGTAATCTTTCCTTTTTGACTTTGTTACCTTTGTCGCACTGCCCTTAGTTGGTAGTAGGTGATAGTTCTTGTATTTTTTTGATTGGTTACCTTGTTGTAGCTATCACTTAGCTGATAGTTGGTAATCTATCCTTTGTGAGTTTATTATCTTTGTCATACTGTCCGTTGGTTGGTAGTAGGTAATATTTCTCGTATTCTTTTGGTTGGTTACCTTGTCGTAGCTATCATTTGGTTGATAGTTGGTAATCTTTCCATTCGAGTCGATTACCATGTCATAGCTATCACTTAGTTGATAGTTGGTAATCTCTCCTTTTTTAGTTTATTACCTTTGTGGTACTCCCCTTAGTTGGTAGTAAGTAATTTTTATCATATCCTTTTGGTTGGTTACATTGTCGTAGCTATCATTTGGTTGATATTTGGTAATCTTTCCATTCGAGTCGGTTACCTTGTCGTAGCTATCACTTAGTTGATAGTTAGTAATCCCTCTCTTTAAGTCTATTATCTTTGTCGTACTTCCCGTTGCTTGGTAGTAAGTAATATTTCTCGTACCATTTTGGTTGATTACCTTGTCGTTTCCACTTGGTTGGTAGTTGGTAATTTTTCTTTTCGACCGTATTATTACTGGTCACCTGGTAGTAGATGATCTATTCCCCAACAGAGATTTTTTTTGCCTCACTGTCATATCCCAATTTCGTCCGGGCATTTTAAAATTTTCATGCATCTGACTTTATTTTTACTTTGCATAGCATAACATGGATTTTATCTCGCATAGTGCCTAAAATGTCATCCGAAATAATTTCTCGGATTTACAGACATACTGGTCAAAATAAATTTCAACGGTGCGTAAAATCTGTCGACAAAAAATTCAAAATCGAGCTTGCAGATCTCAATTATATTAACCTACAATTCATGTAGTTTAATCTGACGTGCTCATTTTATTTTTTTTAACTATTTTTTATCGCATTTTGGTTAGTTTGAGCATTTAAACGGGTCAAAATTTATTTTTAAATCTGAAAAAAATGTTGTATTTATCTGGGTCATTTATTTCGCGCTAATCATTTTGATTTATTTGATTTATTTTTTTGAACAATTGGGCGCTCGACTTTTATTTATTTGAAGTCTGTTTATTTTTACATTTTAGAATAAATAAATAGGATAATTAGTATTTTTATTTTAATTCTATTTTAAATATTTATTTTTATTTTGGACTTAACTAATTATTTAATTTAGACTTTAAAAATAAATATTAGGGACATTATTGACAATTTAGAGTTAACTCTAATTAGATCCCTATATATACATAAGTTGCAAGAGAGAGAGAGGGAGGCAGACAACTGTCCATTAAGATCCATTGTTTCAATACTTTTGAAACAGTAAGTGTTACACGTTATTACCAATAAGCTTTCATGTTAAACGGCTCAATTAGTTTAAAATATCCTATTTTACTATCCCTATATATATAAAATAACGTGTTGTTTGAATATATATACATAATATGATGTTAATACTATGCTGTTTCAACATATATAATATAATGTTAATAACATTTTTTTTTAAATATATAATAACACACACACACACACACACACACACACACACACACACACACACACACACACACACACACACACACACACACACATATATATATATATATAAATTTATTTTTCAGTTTTTTTGTTTGGATCAAATTGTGTTGATACATTGTTTGCATATTGGTATGCATGATGTGTTAATTTGATTCGATTGTGATGATCGCATTTTTGCGTTAGCAACATTATTGTTTTAAAACGTTTTAAAATTTCTTTTTTTTTTTTGGTTTCTTTTTGATAAATTTAGATCCGCATAAGTTTTATCCCTATTGCGATGATCACGTTGAGTGTAGCAAACTATTGGTCGATCTTATTGGTTTATGTGCGGTTTTATGATAGGTTATTGTTGTATTTCGATTTTACACGCGTCAGAAGATTTAGCATGGTGGCAATCCACTTTTTGCGCTTACCGCTTCGCGTTTCGATTTGTAGTTTGTAATTTTATTACCTTGTTGATTCTTGATTCGATTTGCGATGACCGCTTGCACGGTAGCAATTTCATATGTTAATTTTTATTATTTTTCAATGATTCAATGCCATTATCTTTAGGTCGAATCTAACTTCTGTGGTAGCCTTTGCATGTCTTCGCGCGCGCGACCTTGATTCACGTATTTGTGTCATGATTTTAATTCGTGCAATTTTTGTTTCAATTTACATTTTGATTCATTTGATGTGTGATGTTAATATTTTGTACGCGTCTTATTTCCTTTCACCCCTAAATTGCTTTTAAAACTAATTCTTGATTTAATCAAGTCATTTTTGAACCCTGTAAGTCGATTGTTTTTACGATCGTCATCAACAAAATCCAAAACATTCTTGATTCATATATTAAGTCATACTCCAACTTATAAGTCAACTGCTTTTTAGCATCGCCATCAACCTCATGCCAACACTTTCTCTCTTTCTTTGGTTGCGGTTTTGTTTACTAGGAGCACCCTTAGGGACTAGAAATCGATCTAACATTTTCTCAAACCCTTGATCCAACATCAAATGGTTACTTCCCTCATAAGTCAGTTGCCTTTTGCAATCGCCATCCCGCAAATTCAAACCTCAATCTTTCATCGAGTATTTTTCTTAAAACTAAAACCTTTTTCTTAAAAAATTCAAAAATACTTTAACTTATTTCTAACCTCTTTTCAAACTCTAAAAACATTTAACAAATCTCAAACCTTTTTACCTTCGGGCCTTTTCCGTTTAAAAATTTTCAAAAAGGGCATGTTACTTAGCATCGTCCATAAAAAACACCCAATAAAAAACAATTTTCAACAAGAACTACGGAGTTCTGATTCCCTCTGGGATACGTAGGCACTGCGTCGAAAACTCGGACAAAATCAATAAATAAAATCTCTTTTTCCCCCCTCATGTATCCATATTCCCTTATCTAGCTCATAAGGTAACAAACACCTTTAATGCCTAGATAACTTAGACGATTCCCATCGAGTATGATGAATGTAGGGAGTGCTAATACCTTCTCCTTACATAATCGACTTTCGAACCCAAAATGGTTGCGATGACCATACCATATCCTTTTCCCGTGGGTTTTCTCGATATTTTCCCTTCCCCTTCGTGGAATAAATAAAGTTAGGTGGCGACTCTCTGTTAGTCCATCAGTGAACTTTCTTCGTGAGGTCGTATTTTTTGAGGTGTGATAGATGGCAACTCTGCTGGGGATGTGGTTCATCCCAAAAGCAAGTCAAACCTAGTCTAGGTTCTCTTTGCATGTTTGAGTGTTTCTTTATCTTATATGCTTGCTTAATTTCTTTACTGCTTTCCATACTATGTATATATTTGTGGATCTATAAACGAATTTTTTTTTTATTGTAAACCTTGTGAGAAAGGCTTTCTACCCGAGCTTAGAGGAAACACATAGGATAGAAGAGGTTGAGTAGTAGAGGGCACCAAGGAATTTATCCTCATGTAGTTCGATATGAGAACCTCACTTAGAGTAGATTCTAATGAGAATGTTGGCGACCGTCAAAATTTTGGCGTGGACGATCAACTTTTTCATTGGGATCGATGACTCTAAGGACCTTTTAGAACCTTAAACCATTCAGCCAAAAACTAAGATTGATGGTCATGTAGTATGGGGCACCGAGAGGCTTCTCTCGTGTTGTTCAATACGAAGATCTCAAACAGAAGAGACTTTCTTGATGGAGTCATTTTCCTGAAAATCACTGACATACGCAACGAACAATCAAGGAAGTCCATGACTCTGAAACCCTTGTCTAGAACCTAATATTGATGGTCGTGTAGTATGGGGCACCGAGAGGCTTCTAGCGTGTAGTTCAATATGAAGACCTAACCCAGAAGAGATTCATATGATGGAGTCATTCAACCACCATGTTCATGACGTGTCTGATGAACAGTCATGTGGATTCATGACTTTGGGGTTCCTTTAAAACTCTAGATCCTACCTGGTAAGATCCTTGTGAGGAGAGTGGTCAGCCTTATCCTTCATCCGTACCTCAGACTTATGAGATCCCGTGATCAAGAATTTGGTTATTTTCCCGTTGCTTCGGATGACATCGAGGACTCGATTGACTTTGTGATCCTGGATCTTGCATTTTTGCATTACACCCATGCATATCATTTCATCTTGCATCCTATATCGCAAAATTAAAAAATAATTTCATTTCATCTTCATTCGTATAGTAAATCAAGCTGATTCCCCAACACCAATACGCAACTCGAGTCAATACCAGACGAGTAATGGATTAGATTCAAGAAGAGTAAGCTGCTTTCAGAGAGGAGTTGGACTCTATCAAGGGCAAGATTGACCAGATTCTCGAAGCCATAACTATAGCCCGAAAGGAAGAAGAACTGCGTGAGGCTGCTGCCGCAAACAAATGTTCCTGTGCAAGGATCCACCTCAAGGATTTCAGTTCCCGTTCCTAATCCCATCATCTATAGAATACCTATAAACTTCACTCATGCAGTAGAGGGAGCCGCTATTCAACCAACTCCTACATCTGGGCTTACTGTCGAAGCTATCCCACAAGCTCAACATACTGTTATTCCAATTCCTGTTCCCATGCCGAAGAGAAGATGCAAGATGAGTATGACGCGGAATATTATCATGAGGCTATCCCCATTGTCATTCGTTATACTGCTCAAGATTCTAAAGCCATTAAGATGTGTCATGTTTTAGCTAAAAAACTCAGAGTTATGGAAGAATATAACCCAACCTCTTTGAATGCCTTAGAGACGTGCTTAGTGCCAGATGTTATGATTGCTTCTAAATTCAAGGTGCCGGAATTTGAAAAATATAAAGGCATCACTTATCCTAACATTCATCTAAATATGTATTGTCGAAAGATGGCTGGCTATACTAGAAATAAAAATTTGATGATTCATTGCTTCTAAGACAATTTATCTGGAGCATCTCTCGAATGGTACATGCAGCTGGAGCGTAGCAGTGTACGCACTTGAGCTAAGTTAGTTGAAGCTTTTGTCAAGCAATTCAAATGCAACATTGACCTTGCTCCAAATTGTACACAACTTCAGAGTATGGATCAAAAGGATAATGAATCCTTTAAAGAGTATGCACAATGTTGGAGGGAGTTAACTGCAAGAGTGCATCCACCGCTGGCCGACCATGAATTGATTGATATTTTCATGGGTACCTTGCAAGGAAATACTATGAAAAGTTGATTAGCAGTGTGTCTTTAGGATTCTCAGACATGGTGATTGTTGGTGAAAAAATCAAAGAAGGTTTAAAATTTGGAAAGATTCAAGGAGATTCTGGTAGCTAGGCTGGAATCAAGAAGCCTTTCAATGGGTATAACAAAAAAGAGGGTGAAGCAAATGCTGTCTCTTCACATGGGGAAAATCACATCAGAGGGCGCCTACTGCAGTACCTTACTACCAATACCCGTATGTTGCAGCTACACAATATGCTCCTGTGCCTTATCATCAAGCTGCTCAAACTTCAGTTTCTGCTCAGATACCTCAACAACAAAATCCCTATCATAAAGTTGCTATCGTTGCACCTGTTCCATACCACTATCGGCTTACCAACAACAATAGTTATATCAGCAACAAGGGTATCAACATAAACACCCAAACCAATAGCAACATGCTCCACAACAACGACAACCTAACCAACAAAGGGTGAGGAGGCCAGAGAGACAATTCGATCCTCTTCCTGTACCATATGGCCAAATTCTCCCTTATTTGCTAAAGGATGGAGCATTTTCCTTGAGAGATATAGCATATCCAATTGTTATCCCTCCAAGATATGATGCTAACACTCACTTTGAGTATCATAAGGGTTCCCTGAAGCACACAATTGAGAATTGAGAAGCTTTTAAGCACAAGGTCCAAAACTTGATTGACTCGAAGGACCTCACCTTCATAGGGAATAATCCAAATGTTGCAACAAGCCCCATGCCACCGCATGGTGGACGTTAGTAAATGCTATTGAAGAGGTTGTCAAAGACAAGCAGAGCAACCTTTGAAGAAGCTAGTTAAGTAGCAAGTCAACCAAGGAGAGTTCAAGTCCTCAAATGAAGGCAGTCATTATGCCATGTTTCCATTTTTGCATTCTTGTATTCTGTTCTTGTTTGTCTAAGTACTGGTTACATTGAATATTGTTATTTGTATTTGGTTTTACTAATAAGATGGTTATGTGTGTTTTGAATTAATATTTTTGTATTCTCTCATCTTTTTTTTTTTTCATATTATCACAAAAATACAAAAAAAATATTTCTCCACTTCACTTTCTTTATCAAACTATTGTCTTAGCAAAGATTGGAGGGAGGATGGTGTAAACTAAATACCCATAATTGTTGTGGTATGCTTTCGGATAAGATCTTGCTGATGATGTACATGCATTGTTTCAAATTCCCAAACACTAGAAAGATAAGAAGTTAGTCCATAGTTAACCACTTCGAGCCTAGAAGTAGAAGTTTCTTTCGGATCTATAAAACCTTATGCTTAACTTGAGGCATGGGTAGTGTTTGGTTAATCTGACTAGACATTTGATTTCGAGATGATACATCCCATCTGCATATCAACTATATAGTATTCTTCACACACATCCTAAAGTGTCGAAGAAGCCGTACAAAGCACAAAAGTTATGATCAATGAATTGGAAGTCACAAGCCTTTCCAAAAAAAAAATTAAAAAAACAAAAACAAAAGCTCGCTAAGTCAAACACCTCAAAGGGAAACTTATGAAAAAGTCAAGACAATCCTGATGGACTAAAAAAGTAAAATCAGTCAATGCAAAAGTTAGGGATCGAAAAATCAAAAGAGGTCCTCAAACCCTCAGTAAAAATAAGACCAAATTCAGTGACCGCCATATCCAAAACCAAAATGGTTACTGACATCCAAAAAAACAAAATAAAGTGACTGCCACTTCAAGATAATCTTGAATCATCACTTTCACTCTTACACCGTCAAATCCCTCTAGGAAGACGAATGCATGTTGAATTAACTGAACATAGGACTAGAGCTCATCACGAAGAAGGGGTGGGTACAAAACAAATTTTGAGCCTTATTATCCTTTGTTTCAAAAAAACTGTGAACCAAACCATGTTACAACCCTCAAAAGACCTAATTGAGGCAAGATTTATTCTAAAAGCATACTATAGAAATATTCCAACCAGGGGAAATAAGAGGAGAACTTGAACTTTCATTGGTGTTGACACGAACCAAAACTACCTCAAGAGCTCAACCAAAGGCAAGTTATCTCATGAGCTCATCAAAGCTCAACTTCCAAAGATTAGACCATCTCAAGAATCGGTTAATCAGGGGTAAACCATCTCAAAGTCTCAATCAGGGGCATGCTTCTACCATATTCAGATACTGGGGAAAATCATGTCTTGGTAATTCTCAAATTTCCCCAGCATAATTCTTTCAAGAATCCAGCAGATTAGGGAAAAATAATTTTTAAAAAGGGCAGGTCCTCCCTGTACTTTCAAGTTGAATAATAAAACCTTACAAGACACTAATAACCATTGAGTTGAGAGCAAAAGTGTGATCTTTAGGTGTTGATTATGCGGTTACGCTCATTTTCAAACCATCCCAATCCTCATGCATAAGAGTTATGGTTCTCGCGGGAACGAACACAGCTTGTCAACAAGTGATCAAACTTGGAAAGCCAGAACATCCGGTTCCATTCTCCAATCGTAGCTCGAGTGTCGGGGAGTCACCCCCAACCTGTCCAATCACTTATATGCATTCAAACATGCATCACGAATCATATGCATCATAAATATCATTGCATACATGACCAAAATGTATATACATCCCCAACATTCGCATCCTTGCATGCGTTTTACTACATCAGCATTTGCATCCCTATTTCCATAGTATTTCCATCCAATGTGGAGTACCCTTTTTCAAACATGTATACATGCATAAGTCAGGATCCGAGACCAATCATGAGATTCCAGGCCGACCCTCAGCTAAGCCAATGGGCGTTCCCCATGGAGTTGTTCTCTTCAAACTTTTGTTAATGAAGTTGTTCTCTTCAGACCAGATCATTTATTGGTACTTCTCCAAGCAGAGTTCTTACCAAGCATTGTTCATCGAGCGTTACCCATTGAGTTTTGTCCTTCAATCTTTTGTTAATGAAGTTATTATCATCAGACCATTCATGTGGTATCTCTCTGAATAATTCCTACTTTACTTATTGGGCATCCACCAGTGAGTTGATTCCTTTCAACCTTTTTTTGATAAGGATGTTTTTCCTTGATGAATTCTCTTTCTTCAACCTTTTGTTAATCTCCCCAAGCCAGATTCACTACCATTCTTTTGGTGATAGTGAGATTTGTGGTTTTGATTTCACTTTCATCCTTTTGGTGATAGTGATCATTAAAGTGTATGTTTATTATCATCCTTTTGGTGATACCAATTTGTGTCAAACTTACTTTCATCCTTATGGTGAGGGAGGTTATGGAAATTATGTTCTCACCATCATCCTTTTGGTGATAGCAAGCTTTATTTTGTGTGTTTTATCTTCATCCTTTTGGTGATGGTGATCCTTGAAATTGTGAATTTATTATCATCCTTTTGGTGATAGCAAATGGTGTCATAACTTCACCCTTTCGGTGTCGGGAATCTACTATCATCCTTTGGGTGATAGTGAATTGTGTTATTACCTTTATCCTTTTAGTGTCGATAATCATTAAAGTTGGGAATTTACCATTATCCTTTTGGCGATAGCAAATTTTGTTGTTACTATCATCCTTTTGGTGATAGCAACTTGGGCTGTTACCTTCGTCATTTTAATGTCGATAGCTTTTGAATATTGGGAACTTACTATTATCGTTTCGCCAACAACGAGTGGTGTGTATTTACTATTATCCTTTTGATGATAGAACCGTCATCCTTTTGATGTCGATGATATTTAAATTTGGGAATTTACTATCATCCTTTTGGTGATAGAAAATGGTGTTGTTACCTTAATCCTTTTGGTGTCGATAATATTTGAAGAATGAGTACTTACCATTATACTTTTGATAATAACAAGTTGCGTGTGTGCACTATCACCCTTTTGGTGATAGAACCATCATCTTTTTGGAGTCAGTGTTCTTTGCAGTTATGATCCCACCATTGCCCTTTTATCAATGGCGATCCTTGCAAGTTAGTGGCCCTACTGTCATCCTTTTGGTGCAAGGTGTAATACCCTAATTTTTATCCCTAAGATCCCACATATCATTTGCATTTCATACCACAAATAAGATCGCAAGCTTTGGTTCTCTTGCCTTCCTCTGTGTTTTTATTCTTGAGAGATCACCGAACACTTTTGTTTTCTTATTTATTTGATATTTGTTTATGTTTATGTTTATTAACCATTAATTAAAATCCAAAAATATGTTTGTTTTCTTTTTCTTTACTAACTCTTTTTCGGGAAGAATTTGGATCAAGGATATCAAATACTAGTCCCTTAACTCGAGTGAATTTCATTTGAAAACAATCAAATTTGATCTGCAAACAATCCAAAATCATCTGATCAAGAGTTTCTCAATATTTGATTGATTTTTATTCAAGAGACTTCAATTCATGTGTTTATTTCCATGCTTTCTTTGAAAAGTCATAAAAATCGAGCCAGAACCAAGACAACACATCAAAAGGCAAATTTTCATAATTTTCACTGTGCTAATGATTAACACATTTGCACATGCAAATGGTTAATTGATTAACCAGTGCGTATTTTATGACAATACAACCAATTCAAAATTTGCAAAACTTTTGACACCAAATTTAAATGTCGTATCATGAGAATATTCTAGATCACTTCATTTTTATTCCCCTACCTCATCATAATTGATTCCCACCATACACCTTCACTAATCACCACTTGATCATTAATTTCCCTCCAAATTCAAATTCCAAGCCTAATTTTGTTTCTAAACCAAACTTCAATCCATCAAATTTTCCAAGCCTAAATCCTATAAATAGAGGCTTCATTTCTCTCATTTCACAAGCTTTTGATAGCCAAATTCACCTTGCAAAATTCTTTCTTGACTCTCTCAATTTTCTCCAACTACCAAATTTACCAAAGCTCTTTCTTCCTTTGAAAGTTAGTAAGTTCATTATTAGAACTTACTAACATTTGAGCTAAACCTTCATCCGTTCACTTTTTCTATCATTAATTTAAGTAGATCAAGGCTTTGGAGAGTGGGTTTTGGAGTTGATTTAAAGAATTTTTAGATTTGGAGTGGTAATCTCTTGATCCACCATTGTTGTTCTTGATTCGTCTTTCACAATTTGATCTATTGTTGATTCTTGTTGCTTGATCTTTGGATCTTGCAAATTGTGTTTTATTGGTGATATTTATTGTTGTTTTACTTGAATTTTCGTGCACAATTGCATCCTTGATCATGAGGTGTTTGAAGAAATGATTGATCAAAGATTTTGCAACTTTTAAATTTATTTTATGCTGTTTTTACAATGTTAATCGGTTAACCAAAAACAGGCACAAAATGGTTAATCGATTAACAGTTGGTTTCTGCGCCCAGATTTGAAATTTTACACTGGTTAATCGATTAACCAAATTTGCACTGCAAATGGTTAATCTGTTAACCAGTGTCCAGAATGTGATTTTTGTTTGGTTTTGGTACTGTTTTGGTTCTTTCTCCTTCTTCTTCCATTCTCTTTTGTTTTTTTTGCCTTGGAACACACTTTTAAAGGTCCATTTATCTTTAAATTCATTGAACTTAGGGTGTAGATGAAGTTAGATAAACATTTATTAATTCAAATGTATCTTTAGAGTGAATTGTTAAATTCATTTTAGGTGCTTTGAGTTAATGATATATTTAGTGCTTTAATCCACCAAGATGAGTGGATGAACTTAAAGATGGAATGATATTGAAATTGTAGTTCAATTTGGCATTCCCTCTCCTCTTCTTTTCTTCTTTTGATCGATGAAAATCTTCGATATCGTTTGAACTTATTTCAAGTTCTTGATGAAGATGAGATCGTTACGATTGCTTAACATAGCGCCAAATTGTCCCGTAATCAGAAAATGATCATTCGTGGCTCAAACTTGTTTGAAAGTTCAAGTATGGTTGATTATTTGTCTTAGGTCCATTACCTATGAAACTTGTTTTTAGAAGGTGTTGTACCCCAAAATTTGACCAACCACTTTTCCTAATCTTTGGCTTATGTTTCATTGCATTTTAGCATCTTACATTTGAATAGAATAGTTCTTATAGGGGATCAAGTGTTTGTTTGTGTCCTATACAAGAAGAGAGCCTTATTGACCACAAGATCAAACATAGGCATTGGTAGAGGTTGTTATGTGGGTGTTATCATCATGGAGATATCAGAGCTCCTAGAAAGGAGAGGTGTGCCACAACATTATCAAGGAACCATCAGAAGGTTGTCAAGGGGTCCATGAGGATTTATCATTGGTAGAGGCTTGTTGAGTACCTCAGAGATCATTGGGGAGTGGGAATGGTCACTCAACTCATCTGCACATTGCCTAGGCAAAAAGGGTGAAATTAGGGTTTTACTTTTAATCAGGATAAATTTGTTTTCAGGAGAAAGAATTGTTTCCATGGCCTTCCATATATCATAATGTGTTTGGGGATGAGAGATTGACCATCAATTTTAATCAGAAGAGCTTCAATTGATCAGTCAATTGAAAATCAGGAGATTTGGGGAAAAAGTCAACTCTTCAACCATAAGGAATTTGACCTCAAAGTGTGAAGCAAAAATGTTCCTAATGACATATTACACCTATCCATGAAGTTTCATGACCATTGGATCAAGGATGGAGGAGTAATCGGGAAAGTCGGGAATTAGGGTTTTGAAAGGGGCAAGACCATAACTTCCTAACCACACATCCAATTGAGGTGGTTCAAAGCTTGTTGGAAAGGTCTTGGCAATTCCTACAAAAGTGTCACAGGGGTCCATGTGCAAGAAATGCATAGATTTGGAGTTATAGCCAAAGTCACCACAAGAGGGAGAAAACACTTAGAAAAATTCTACGTTTTTGGCCTTGCAAATCATGTTTTCAGCCAACTTTGAGGGGATTTTTGACCTAGTTCCACTTGGAATTTGAAGATCATGTAAACATGAAAGTTGTAGAGATTCATGAGGGGTTTCCAAAAAGTAATAGAACTCCTCCATATCCCTTATGAGTTGAGAGTTATGAATCCAGCAAGTTGGGGTCTCCACACTTGAGTGCATCATTTCCACTTTTTCACAAATTCACTCTTCAACTACTTGGATCATTCTCAACCATTGGATCATGTCTTAATCTGATATTTAGAGAGGATGATGGTTAGAAAATGCAGAAAGAATGAGAGTTTGAGAGCTTTGCAAGGTGGCAAGCAAGTTGACAATATAATATTCAAGGAAAACAAAGAGGAAAGAGAAACTTTATGAGGAAAGTCTTGCAGCTGCAGTGCCCTATGTAAGTTCAGAGTATGCCTAAGAGGGGGGGGGGGGTGAATTAGGCTTATGGAAACTTTTTCGGATTTTTGGTGTTTTTTTAATTTTTCTTTGGTTATGTTCTTGGTGATGAATGCAGTAGAAAGCATAAAGAAAGTGGACACCAAGATTTATAGTGGTTCCCTTCACAATCCGAAGGTACTCCATTCCCCTTTCCATATGAAAGAGAGTTTTCACTATTGTTTTAGAAAGTAAACCTATCACACCATCAACCGGTGAGGCCTACAATCTAACAACAAAACAAACTAGTGTGCAAGAACAATCCTCTTGCAAAACACTAACCCTTGTGTCCAACAATCCTGGATCACAAGTCACAACAGACTATTCTGTAATTCTTTTTGTAATTTGAGAGTACAATAGTAATATTAATACAAAGATTGATCTTCTCCTTTAATCAGAATTCACAACTTAATCTCAATACAAGTGTTCAAACAAATGGATGTGAAAGGTTATGCAAGTATGAACACTTTTTGAATGTATTTGAAATTATTTTAAAAGTAGTGAATATGATTCAATGATTGTTTTTGAAAATTGTTGGAGGTGTTTGTTAATTTGAAATTATCATAATTTATATCATCCAAAACACCATTTCAAAAGGGTATAATTGAGTATGAGTTAACACATGGAAAGGTATAACATTCAAATAA
Source organism: Lathyrus sativus (assembly GCA_963859935.3). Classification (NCBI taxonomy): domain Eukaryota; kingdom Viridiplantae; phylum Streptophyta; class Magnoliopsida; order Fabales; family Fabaceae; genus Lathyrus; species Lathyrus sativus. The sequence goes on from CAWUDS030007529.1 coordinate 2,474,765, forward strand.
TTTTTGAACTTGAAAGGAAACAATTTTTCAGAAAACGTTCAGTGTTAATCGGTTAACCATATAGGTTAATCGGTTAACACTGTAACGTTGGCCCAAAGAATTTAAAATTTTAGGGCGTTAATCGATTAACCTATATGGTTAATCGGTTAACACTGTAAAAACTTTGAAAAATAATTAATTTAAAAGTGTTATACCAATTCCAAATGATTTTAAAACATGTTAATGCATTATGCAAAAATAGTTTATAGTTTTGAACACTTGTATATCAATTAAATTAGAGAATTTGATATACCATAGCTTGTGTCCAAGTCTTGAAAGATGATCGAGCAAATGTACATGAAGCTTGAATGTTGATCACTTCCATAATACTTTGATCTTGGTCTTTTGAAAGCTTTTGACTTTTTGCACAAATGAAATGATCTTGAGTCTTGTTGTTGTTGTCATCAAAACCTTGAAACCTTGAGATGAAGCATGCTTCTACAATCTCCCCCTTTTTGATGATGACAACCAATTATAACCAATTGAGTCTTGTGCAGTGCGTTGACGATTTTTGGTCCTGGTCTTGTTTCTCCCCCTATGTCCATGAACTCCCCCTTTCTAAAAACAGAGGCTAAAAACAGAAAAAAAATCTGCACACATAGACATTAGAAAGCCAAAGCTCTTCTCCCCCTTTGTCATTAGCAAAAAGGAAGGAGCTTTCAAACAAAACTAGAAAATATCGACAATTATGAAAGCAATCAAAAGAACAATCACGTAGGTAAGCAAAACATACTAAAATAGAATTAAACATGCAGCAGAGTGAAACCAAAGTAGTGTTTGAGTACAACGCAAATGAAACAAAGTTAAGAACATAAACTTAAAACTTAATGACTAGAAAGTAATAAAAGACAACAACATCAGCATATTCTCTAAATGTCCTCATCAGCCATATCCTCCTCGTCCTCTTCCTCTTCTTCTTCACCTTCTTCTTCAGATACAACAAAGTTGCCGGTGTTAGTGCGGCGAGAGGTAAGCACAAGGTTTTGAAGAGAAGCAATGGCCCGAGAGGTTTCTCTATGTTGAGTCATTATAGTTTGGTAAATGAATTCATTTGTAATGCCTCCTTCAGGTACGAGATAGGCTTGGTTGGCAACGACTCCTTCATCCGAATACTTATAAGTACCGTCAGTATCCTTAAAAATTCCAGTGTTCTTGACAATTGTAATTTCGCTGATCTCATTGGTGGTTGATTTCATCTTGGTGGTTGGTTCACGGTTAAGATCCAAAGTTGTCAGCTCCAAAATTCTTGACACCAGCCTTGCATACGGTAGACGAGTTGAAAGAGATAGTTGTTGTTGAAGGTGATACATGATGGTCAGAATCCAGTTGACACAAATCTTGTTCTTGATGGCAAAAAGAAGTTGCATTTCCAGATCATTAATTTGGGCATGATTTGAATCCTTAGGAATCAGCACATAACATATTATGTAATGAAGCATCCGATCAGAAACAATAAGATTCTTTGTATAGCACAACAGACGATCAGTGCGTTGGTTGGCGATAATCACCTCCTTTAGAATTCTGCAGATCTGATAGTAGAATTCCATCTTGTCGTAGTTGGACCACGGCCCTTCCACGTGGTTAACCCCTTTTCTCAGAAAGTACCCAGACGATGGTATTTTCAGCATTGCAGCAACATCAGACAGATTTTCTTCCACAATGCAGTCTCTAACAATTGTTTTCATAACATGCTCATCATTTGCATTCATAAACACAGACAACTTATGCAAAAAGGATTTGACAAGATCCGGATAGCAATTTCCAGAATCCGACACAAATTTATCGATCCTCTGATATTTGAGCAAAGCAGGAAAATCAAAAGACGATGTTGGAAAGGCCTTAAGATTCACATACTTTACCGGGAGGATGTGAAAACTCGGACTTTGAAATCCATTCTGCGCTTCTTGGTTGTTTCCATAGGGATATCTTCTTCATCAGATGCAGAATGGTGTTCTGGTAGCTTTCCCTTGCCGTGGTTTGATGCTGAAGCCATGGATGAGTTTGATGGAACTGAAGTTGTGGGTTCTGAGGAAGTTAGGGTTTGAGAAGATGGGGATGGTTATGAGGAGTTATCCAACTTAGAGAGTGGGAGAGAGGTAGTGGGTTTTAAACTTAGGGTTTGAAGAGGGAAGTTCCAAATACTCTTTAAGAGGGAATAGGATTCAAAGGATATGGATTTTGGACACTTAGGAGAATATTGACCACATAAAAATGCATTTAACACATATAATATTTCAAAAATTTTAATTAATTTTCGTTTCTGATTTTTAGAAATTTGAACAGTGTTAATCGGTTAACCATATAGGTTAATCGGTTAACACATTAAAAATTGAGTCAGAATTGAAAATTTAACAGTGTTAATCGGTTAACCATATAGGTTAATCGATTAACATATTAAAAAATTTAATTATTACAGAAAAACTTACAGTGTTAATCGGTTAACCCATATGGTTAATCGATTAACACACGCGAATTTTTGAAAAATACTTAAAAACAGAATGCATACACATGGAAACACAACACAAATAATGCATACACATATTAGAGAAAAGGTCAGATGTCACCTTCATCAAGAATCCCAAGTTCTCGCCGAATTTTGTAGAACGGTTCTTTCGCCAAAGGTTTCGTGAAGATGTCGGCGAGTTGATTGTGCGTGTCGACGAAAGTAACATCTACATCTCCATTCAATATGTGGTCTCGAAGGAAGTGGTGCCGGATATCTATATGTTTTGTTCTTGAATGCATGACCGGGTTCTTTGTAATGTTGATGGCACTTGTATTATCACATCGAAGAGGAATGCAGCCGAGGTCTATTCCGTAATCGAGGAGTTGTTGCTTGAGCCACAGAATTTGTGCACATCAACTTTCTGCTGCAATATATTCCGCTTCGGCTGTACCGAGTGCCACACACGCTTGCTTCTTGCAGGCCCATGATACTAATGCATTCCCGAGAATGTAACACATACCACTTGTGCTTTTTCTATCGGTCTTACATCCTGCATAGTCAGCGTCAGAATAACCAACTAAAGAATAAGTACTACCTTTAGGATACCATAATCCGACGTTCATTGTCCCTTTGAGATACTTTATGATTCTCTTTACGGCTGTGAGATGCGATTCCTTCGGACTTGCTTGAAAGCGTGCACACAAACAAACACTAAATATAATGTCAGGACGGCTTGCCGTCAAATATAGTAATGAACCAAACATACCTCGATATTTTGTTATATCAACTGGAGTACCTGATTCATCTTGATCAACGTACGTTCCGGGTCCCATAGGAGTGGACATCACCTTGCAACTATCCATATCGAATTTCTTCAACAATTCCTTGCAATACTTGGATTGGTTGAGGAAGATGCCATCCTTTGTTTGCTTGATTTGTAGTCTAAGAAAATAATTCAATTTTCCCATCATGGACATCTCGAATTCTCCTTGCATCATAAGTGAAAATTCTTCGCAAAGCTCTTTGTTTGTTGATCCGAAGATGATGTCGTCGACATAGACTTGAACCAATAAAGTTTTTCCTTTGATCTTCTTTATGAACAATGTCTTGTCAACCTTTCCTTTTGTAAATCCCTTCTCACATAAGAAATTGCTAAGGCGGTCATACCATGCTCTTGGTGCTTGTTTTAGTCCGTAGAGTGCCTTTTTCAGTTTGTAAACATGCGAGGGATTCTTGAAGTCTTCAAATCTCGGAGGTTGTTTGACGTAGACTTCCTCATTGATGTATCCACTCAGGAAAGCGCTTTTGACATCCATCTGGAACAACTGAAAATTCATAGAACAAGCGTAAGCAAGTAATAATCTAATTGCTTCTAACCTTGCTACCGGAGCGAACGTTTCATCAAAATCAATTCCTTCCTCCTGGTTGTAGCCTTGTGCGACCAATCTTGCTTTGTTACGAACTATGATCCCATTCTCGTCAAGTTTGTTCTTGAACACCCATCTTGTTCCTATGATGTGCTTATGATCTGGTCTTGGTACAAGACTCCAAACTTGATTCCTTTCGAATTGATTGAGTTCTTCTTGCATTGCTACAATCCATTGGTCGTCGCCTAAGGCTTCATCAATCTTGGTTGGTTCAATTTGAGACACAAAAGCCATGTTGAGACAAGCATCCTTTAGATTAAGTCGAGTTGCAACGCCTTGGCTAATATCACCAATAACTTTATCTATCGAGTGACCTCTATGCGTTCTCCATTCCTTCAGAAGATCTTGATGTTCTTCAATGATTTGAGTGACATCTTCTAGTGGTATTTCTTGATTCTTTGAAGTCTCTTCTTGTTGTTGTGAAGAACCTACTATATCATCATCATCATCCATAATAATATTATCCTCTTTCGAGGGGTTAGTCTCATCAAACGAAACATGAATGGATTCTTCAATAGTAAGAGTTCTCTTATTAAAAATTCTAAATTTTCTACTATAAAGAGAGTAACCAAGAAATATACCTTCGTTGGATTTCTCATCAAACTTACCGAGATTATCTTTATTGTTGTTGAGAACAAAACATTTGCATCCGAATATGTGGAAGAATGCTATATTTGGTTTTCTACCCTTGAACAACTCATACGGAGTGTTTTTGAGAAGTGGTCGAATATTGACACGGTTGTTTACGAAGCATGTTGTACTAACTGCATCTGCCCAAAAATATTTAGGAAGGTTTGCGTCGCTGAGCATTGTCCTTGCAAGCTCCACCAGTGATCTATTCTTCCATTCTACGACACCGTTTTATTGAGGTGTTCTTGGTGCTGAAAAATTATGAGAGATTCCATGCTCGTCGCAAAAATCTTCAAAGTCTGAATTTTGGAATTCTCCACCGTGATCGCTTCTTATAGAGGCTATGGTGAGTGATTTCTCATTCTGAATTTGCTTCACATACTTCTTGAATGCTTTGAAAGCATCATTTTTCTGCACTAGAAACAATGTCCATGTGTATCGAGAGAAATCATCAACAATAACTAAAGCATAAAAATTACCTCCGAAGCTTTTTGTTCTTGATGGACCAAAAAGATCCATATGCAACAATTGAAGTGGCCTTGATGTAGAAACCACTTGCTTGGATTTGAAAGTTGTCTTGGTATGTTTTCCCTTTTGACATGCATCGCATAATTTATCCTTGATGAATTTTATTTTTGGGAGTCCAACAACTAGATCATGCTTTATCAATTTGTTTAGATATTTCATGTGGATGTGAGCAAATCTTTTATGCCAAAGCCACGCCTCGTTGTTGTTTGCCATAAGACACTTTACCTTCAAGGAAGAGTCATCAAAAGAAATCATAAAAATGTTATTATATATTTTACCTTTTAGCAAAATGTCATGAGTGACTTCGTGTTCTATCAAGCATTCCTCCTTTGTGAAGTTGATTCGGAAGCCTTTGTCACACAATTGACTTATGCTAAGTAGGTTGTGTTTAAGGCCTTCCACATAAAGAACGTCTTCGATGATTGTACATGGAGGTGCACCAATGGTTCCAACTCCAAGAATTTTTCCTTTATTATCATCACCGTAAGTGACGTATCCTTTGGCCTTTAATGATAGACTTGAAAATTTGTTTATGTCTCCCGTCATATGCTTCGAGCAACCGCTATCAAGATACCATTGATTGGACGTTGTCTTGAAGCATACCTACAACACAAATTTAAGTAGTGTTAGGTACCCAAATTGCTTTGGGTCCTTGATAGTTAGTACCTTTTTCAACCCACACATAATGCCCTTTAGCAACCCCAATATTGTGCACATAGCAAGCATTAGGTGTATGGCCTTTAATTCCACAATAAGAACACGTAGGTTGAAAGTGACTTCTATATCTAGGAACATAATTCTTTTTCTTCTCAACTTTTATCTTGTTATGATTTTGATGCTGATTTTTAGAAATGCTTCTCTTTTCTTTAGCAACTTGTCCACTTGCTCTTACAAAAATGGTCTCATTGGTACTTGGTTTTGAAAATTTAGAATATCCTAATCCACTTTTATCATTAGGATATCTTTGATGTTTAAGAATTTCTTCCAAGCCAATTTGACCTTTTTTGTATCTTTCTAAAACTCTTTTAAGTTGCACAATTCGAAAAGATAGAGATTCACACTTCTTACATACAAGACTTTGTTTTTCATTTATTAATTTCTGTTTTTCATTTTAATATTTTTCATAAAAACAAAATTTTGTTCTTCTAAAAATGAAATTCTTTTCTTTTGTGCTGAGATGCTTTTATACAAAGTCTTGCATTCTTTTAGAAGTTCATCTATAACTTCTTGTGCATCATTATCATAAACAGAAAAATTGCTACTAACCTCATTTTCTTCATCGGAGTGGTGTGAAGCCATTAAAGCCATATTTGCACATTCATCGCTTTCCGACTCCGATGATGAACTTATCTCGTTATCGTCCCACGCAACATAAGCCTTTTTGTTCTTGAAATCCTTTTTGCCTTTGAATTTTCCTTTATTTGCGAATTTCGGGCAATCCGGCTTTATGTGACCTTGTTTCCCACATTCGTAACATGTAACTTCTTGATTTGATGTGGATACTTCCTTTTTCCTGAAATGTCTATTCTTTTTAGAAAAAGAGGAATTTTTATTATTATTAAAAAACTTACCAAGCTTCTTTACTAGAAGCATGAAATTTTCGTCTTCGGAAGATTCGTCATTTTTGTCATCCTTTGTGTCAATCTTCAAGGCAATTCCTTTGGACTTCTTGTCTTGACTTTCATGCTTCTCAAGCCTTCCAAGTTCCAATTCATGCTCTTGAAGTTTGCCAAATAAGGAAGCGGATGTCATCGTTGAAAGACTCTTCTTTTCTGAAATAGCGGTCACCTTCGGTTGCCATTCTCTTGTTAAGGATCTTAGGCCTTTCAAGTTGAGATCATCATTGGTGAAGGTCTTCCCAAGAGCAATCAAATGATTTGTTAGATGAACGAATATCTTTTGTAAGGCAACAATGGATTCACCAGGCTGCATACGGAACATTTCATATTCTTGACTTAAAGTGTTAAGTCTTGATCTTTTTACTTCGGCTGTCCCTTCATGCGTTTCTACCAAGGTGTTCCAAATCTACTTTGCTAATTTGCACTGTGATATACGAAAGAATTCGTCCATACTGAGAGCGTTTTGAAGTATGTTGATTGCTTTCTTCTCATTCAAAATTCTCTTCTTGTCATCTTCATCATATGAGGCTTTTATCTTTGGGGTTCCAACACCATTTACCACACTTGTAGGAACATGTGGACCAGTTTCTACGGTTTCCCATATACCGTCTCCTTGAGCCTCAAGATGTGCCTTCATACGGATTTTCCAAAAATCGAAATATTCTTCAGAAAAGAGTGGTGGCTTGTTACTACTTCCACCATCTTTGAAAACCGGGTTGGTACTTGCGGAAGCCATACTGAATCGTTAGGAACAAGTTACATTAACCTGCTCTGATGCCAATTGTAAGTTCAGAGTATGCCTAAGAGGGGGGGGGGGGGGGGGTGAATTAGGCTTATGGAAACTTTTTCGGATTTTTGGTGTTTTTTTAATTTTTCTTTAGTTATGTTCTTGGTGATGAATGCAGTAGAAAGCATAAAGAAAGTGGACACCAAGATTTATAGTGGTTCCCTTCATAATCCGAAGGTACTCCACTCCCCTTTCCACATGAAAGAGAGTTTTCACTATTGTTTTAGAAAGTACAACCTATCACACCATCAACCGGTGAGACCTACAATCTAACAACAAAACAAACTAGTGTGCAAGAACAATCCTCTTGCAAAACACTAACCCTTGTGTCCAACAATCCTGGATCACAAGTCACAACAGACTATTCTGTAATTCTTTTTGTAATTTGAGAGTACAATAGTAATATCAATACAAAGATTGATCTTCTCCTTTAATCAGAATTCACAACTTAATCTCAATACAAGTGTTCAAACAAATGGATGTGAAAGGTTATGCAAGTATGAACACTTTTTGAATGTATTTGAAATTATTTTAAAAGTAGTGAATATGATTCAATGATTGTTTTTGAAAATTGTTGGAGGTGTTTGTTAATTTGAAATTATCAGAATTTATATCATCCAAAACACCATTTCAAAAGGGTATAATTGAGTATGAGTTAACACATGGAAAGGTATAACATTCAAATAATTTTTGAACTTGAAAGGAAACAATTTTTCAGAAAACGTTCAGTGTTAATCGGTTAACACGGTAACGTTGGCCCAAAGAATTTAAAATTTTAGGGAGTTAATCGATTAACCTATATGGTTAATCGGTTAACACTGTAAAAACTTTGAAAAATAATTAATTTAAAAGTGTTATACCAATTCCAAATGATTTTAAAACATGTTAATGCATTATGCAAAAATAGTTTATAGTTTTGAACACTTGTATATCAATTAAATTAGAGAATTTGATATACCATAGCTTGTGTCCAAGTCTTGAAAGATGATCGAGCAAATGTACATGAAGCTTGAATGTTGATCACTTCCATAATACTTTGATCTTGGTCTTTTGAAAGCTTTTGACTTTTTGCACAGATGAAATGATCTTGAGTCTTGTTGTTCTTGTCATCAAAACCTTGAAACCTTGAGATGAAGCATGCTTCTACACCATACACTCTATGCTCACTTCAATCACCTCATGTCCTTCATTTCACTTAATTTTTTGACCTGCATTGAGCCAAGGAACTGATATGCTCAGCTGCCATACAATCTTGGATAGATTTTCTTCCAAAATCTCCTTCCAAAGGCCAAAAGTTCAAATCTGTCCCAATGCTTCTCATGGCCTATAAATAGATGCTTCCTCCCATTGTATACAACACATCAGAGCTATCAAAAACATCACAAATACATAGCTCTCTTTCTTTCTCCCTTTGCTTGAAAGTGAAGAAATCTCACAAAATCACCAAAAATGGCCACTTTGCATTTTTCACACCAGCATCATTTCCAGCCATGAAACCATCATAAAAACCATATACACACCATTAAAATCACCATTTGAAGCTATTCCAATAGTTAGTTTCATCAAAAGAATCATGGATCAAAAAGTCAACTGTGCACACACCATAGTTTGACTTTTATGCACATTTCAAGCCAAATCACTACACAGACCATTTTTCATCATTGTGACACTTTGAAGACCGTCCCTTTATGGTATTTTTAACTGTCCAAAACCTCAAACCACAACTGGAAGTTTATTTGTGAGATCTGTCCACAAGATTGCCTCTTTTTCTTCAAGAAGAAGCAACAATCTCAAAGCTTGCATATAAGGAAGGAGTTCTTGCTTTTATTTAGCATTAAGTGTGGGAAGACTACAAAAGGTATGTAGTTTTGAACTTGCTCATCATTATATATCATGTATGTGTGGATTGTGTTTTGACATTGTCATGCTAGAGTTTGTTAATTATGCTGTCCAAAGTTATGTGAGGTTTGGTTTTGTCAAAGCCATGTGTGTTTGCTGCTAGTCTGTCATTATGATAAGAGGTACATTGTTACTTTGGTGGAAGTATGCTTTTGGAGTGCATGGTAGGTTTAGGCTATGACATTGTGATGCTGAGTTTATGTACATTAACACCAAAACTGTTGTAAATCTTAAAATCTATCAATTATCAAGAGGCCTAGAGTTAGTGACTTGAACTTAGCAATATGATGCCTATTGCTTGTGAACCTCCATCTTGGTGTATACTTGGTTTAATCTAGTATTTGCTAATGTGTAAAGGACTATCATTAGGTGTAGGCTGTTCTAGAGTTTGTGATAGGGCTGGATCTGTTGAGTTTTATTTAATGTGCATTATGGAATGTGATTTGATTTCTTTGGTTAAGCACTGCTGTTGAACATTTGTACATTAATATTTAGGCTTCATTGCTATCAAATTTTCTCATCTTGGTTTGTTCAAATAACTGCCATTTGGAATCTATATTGGGAGCTGTCATCTAAAATAGTTTTTGATTAGTGTGTGAGTTTGACATCGTGTTAACAAGCTGTTACTATCATAAGTTGGTTGGGAGCAAACCATGTTTTTTGTTAACTAGTATGTTTGGTTTAGTATGGAGACTATGGCTGTCAATGAAACTTTAGCTTGAATCAGGATCTGATGTACTACATTGTTCTATTTAGGATGTGCAAGTATAGTTAGGTTTTATAGTGCATTGTTGGGGTCACTTATTTTGGGGATTGCTTTTGGTTCTGTCAGGCCATGTCTAGGTTTTAATTTGCTAGCTCCTAAGTAAACATTGCTTTGTCTTTGAGCCATTTGTTTTATCATTGTCCATGTGCCTAGACTATTTTAAACCATTTCACCAACTTGCAATTTGACAACCACCTTCTGATTCATGGCAAAAAACCGAGATCCTTCTTTGAGCATAATCCATGAGAAAACTTTGTTTAATCTTGAAATCACTTATTTTGATCATCCAGTTCTGTTTAGACCCTTGAGAGACAGTCAGTTTGGCTGGCTGGTTGAAGGAGTTTAATGAGGTTTGTCTAGGAATTCTGGCTGCTTGTTAACCATTAGTGAGTAGGTTAAGTTTTAGTAGGATAGTTGAACTTGAAGGTTTAAGACTCAGTTGGTTTCTCTTTGTTGATATAGTAGGATGAGAGGGAGGTTGTTTTCATAAAAAACCTGTTTGAATTCACTAACAGATGGATAATTCCAGTTTTTTTTGCCATAGTTGCCTTAATGCTTAGCCTGCTATATCAAGGATTGCTGTTGTTTCTATTTTCAAACCAAAGCCTCATCAATTATGCTACTACACTAAAAGACTTTCAAGTCTTGGCTGTTACTTTTGGAACTGTAAATGGAATCTATCAATGATTGGAATACCAAGCACTTGCTGTTATGTTCCCTGTTGGATTTAAAACTGTCTAACCTTCACAAACTTCCTGCCTGCATTATAATGCATCTTGTGTCTCTCAACTGTCTCTTCCTATTTATCATGATAGGAGTATGTCTTCCTTTGGCCTTCTATATGAACTGGAAGTCTACCAAAGCCTGTTTGTTTTAATGTCATTTAAGGGATTTAGGTAGCTTGTTTGGGCCTGAATTATGTCTTGTTTATTAGATCTGTTCAGTTATCTTACATATTTTGAACATGTCATTTAGTGTGTGTTTGTATGCTTCTTGGTGCTTACAAGTGTATTGAATATACCTTTACCATTTGTTTCTTTGTGAGTCATAGATGAGGGACTGCTTTTGAGTTAACTTGCCTGGCATCATGTTTGGTTTATTCATGTCAAATATCAATGCTTTCTTGATCAAAGCTTACTGTCATGATCTGGACAACACCCCCTCCAGAATCTCAGACTTCTTATTGAGCTCTTGATTCTCAGATGTTGATAATAGTTGGTGCTTTAACTCATGATTGGTTTGCATTTGTCTAAATCAGCCATTATGCTTTGGTTGTTCAAATCATTATTCTTTAGCAACTCATGTGCCAAATTCCTATCACATTGTCTTTTGATCTAGATTTCTGTTGGAACTTGATCTAGTACATATTTGACACTTGCGCACATTTGAAAATCAGCCTGTTCACATTTACTTTTCCCATTGACTCAAAAAATGCATCTCAAAATTTACATTGCACGACCATTCGAGTTTGGTGATGTATGCATAATTTGGAATAATGGATTGCACCATCATGATCCTCATGAAAAATCAAGCAGGATAGACTTTTATTTCATTAGATTTGAATAAGATTTGGAAGAGTTATGAAGAAATCGTTTTGGAGTTCTTTCACTTGATTTTGCTTTGAAGTTGCCCAGCCTGCGTATTTGATTTGGTACATATTCAAATGGGGTGGCATGATACAACAAATGTATCGCCACCCCAGTGGTTGTAACCTTGCCTTGCCATGCCCTGAACCTAAGTTCGACCCCCAGCAGGGGCATTTTTGCTTCTTTCTTTATTATTTTTCATGTTTTATTATTTTTATTTCTTTTTCCATTTCTTTACCAAATGCGTGTGTTGGTTGAGGTGGTAAATTTTGACTTGTGAACCATGAGGTCATGAGTTCTACCCATGGTGGAGCCCATTTTTTTTTTTTTTTAGCACTTGTTTATTTTATTTCTATTTTATTTTATTTATCTTCTCTTGTTTTATTTTATTTATTTAAAAATAGTTTTAAATATTATAAAATCCAAAAAAATCATTTCTTAATATGTGGTTGTGTTAATTATTTTTCTTCTTCTTATTTTTTAATTTTTATTTTATTTTGTCATTTTATTTTGAATTAACAATTAATGTGCTTTGTGGTTTATCATTTATTCCAATCAATTTCATTTCTTTCTCATTTCACTTGTGAGTGGATTATTTAGTATTTACTTGGCCTTGTGCCATGATCCCCCTAGGATTCCTAGTCCCTCCGTTCAAGATGGGAGTAGGAGAGACATTAGGTGTTCAATCCTATGCATGATAACATTAGGATAGTTTCATTCCCTTTCATCCCAACTTTAGGAGCATTGTGTATGACAACATTAGGGTTCAGTTTCCCCTTTAGTCTGTGTCTTTCTCTTCTCATCTCCTAAACACTTCAAAACACTTAATAAAGAATAATTTGTGTTGTACGCTACGAGCCTTAAGTACTCGAGGAATGATGGTTGGGGGGTCTCCTCTCAATTGTCTAGAGTGTTTAGCGTATGCCCTTTGGGCGATATGCGACGCATTCGCTCTCGAGTCATAGTCTTTAGTGCGACATGAGTTTCAAACCATAACTCAATCCACTTCTTGTCTTAAAAAAAACAAAAAAAAAACAAAAAACATCTAATCTTTTTATCCTTCGGGATCTTAATTGGAAAATCATTTTCCGAAAGAGTGTGTTAAGCGTTGGTTCTACCGCAAATAGGCATCGTCCCTAACTGCTGGAACCACTGTTTAACCCTAATTAGTTTAAAACACTTGAACCAACCAGTTGTCATGTCAGGAAGAACTACGTTTGCTCTGATTTCTCGTACCAAACGAGGATACGTATGCACAAGACAACAAAGTCTTGGCGAGCAACCTTCCCCACTTTCACCCATTGTTTTCTGAACTACGTTGTATCTGACTTTCCCATTGCACGAGGGAATACGTAGGCATAGAGCGGCGATGCTCTATTGAGTCTCTTTTCTTTTCTTCCCCCCTCGTGAGCCTTTAGCATAAATAGTTTTACACCCTTTTAGATAGACAACAAGCGTGGATCCCGTCGAGTACGACGGATGTGAGGGGTGCTAATACCTTCCCCTTGCATAACTGACTCCCGAACCCAAGATTTGGTTGCGATGACCTGTCTTATTCCCTTTTTGTAGGTTTTCTCTGATCGTTTCCTTTCCCTCTCTTTTGGTATAAATAACAAACAGTGGCGACTCTTCTGTCATTACCGGCACCTCTTCGCAGCGATGCGACAGCTAGCGACCCTGCTGGGAAAAATCCCATCCCCTATGCGAGTCATTCCTAGCGCTTGTGTGTTTTGTCTTTGGGTGTGTATATATGTGTACATGTGTTGCATCTGTATAGTTTTGCATTTGCATTTTTATTTCTAGCACTTTATATCATATATCCTGTTGTTATGCTATGGGTGGGGTGTTCCATCGAGAGATAAGCCAAAACCCAGGCTTGAGAATAACCATAGCATTAGAGTGGAAAGTAGTAACGGACCTGTATGTTTTAGCATGCATTAGTCCCCATGAAATTCGCGTTCAGACGAGGTTTTCTTTTGAAGACATCCTATCCTGTACACTAGTCGGGAGGGGGTGTTGGATCAGGAAACTGTCGACTCTGGAGACCGATCACTTGGGAGTCAGCTAAGTGGGGCCGCTTCGTGAGGTAATGATGCCAAACCAGAAATGGTGAACGTATCATCGTTTCTCGAAAGTCTGTGACGCTGACGACCGCATAGGATGCCAAACCTTATCAGTTTAAGTTCACACCTGTGAGTGGGAGGGTTCTGCAGGAAACTTTGGCCTCCATCCTACCCGTTTAGCTTGACAGTGTGAACAATTACAGTGGAACCCCTGTGCTAGTGCTGTATTGGTTTTCTCATCAAAGCGAAGCGCTGGTCCATCTCCGTCAATGACACAACAGCCTTGATCCTCTGTTGCATTTCATATTGCATTGCATGGCATTTGCATTTCATTTGCATAACAGGTGTTCGAGACTGGGTTTTGTTATCCTGATCCAGTTTTTTCTTCAGAATTAGAGACGTCAACTTGTAGAGAAGACAAAAGTTGACTATGGATCAGATTCAAGCAGAGTTGAGGAAAGTCCGAAGCCATATGGGATAATTCATGGTGGACATGCAAGATTTGTGTTTGGATCAGAAGATGCTTAGGGAGGAAGTTCATCAGTTGAAGACTCAGATGGGCTTGATCACAAAAGTGATAAGAAAAGTGTTAAGAAAGGAAGGCGATCATGTGCCTGAAGCTGCAGCAGAAATGGTTATTCCACCTTTACCTGTGGAACCTCTCCCAAGGCGTGATGTGTGTTGCACCCCAAAATTTGACCAACAATTATTCACCCATTGAGTGTTTGAAAGTTGATACCTTCATCAGACAGTTCAAGAGATCCTCAGAGGAAAGGGTTGAAACCAGGGTTGTGTGCTTCACAGTTTGAAAGTTGTGGGTGCTCCTCAGATGATTCTGAGACTTTGAGGAGAAACTTGATGTTTTGAGAAAGCCTAGGGGATGTCTTGATAGCCATCAGGAAGCCCAGAGAGGTCATTATGCAAGAATTCAGGAGATTCAGCCATGAATGGTAGAATTAGGGTTTTGACTGGGTCAACCCTAGATCAGCTGAAGATTTGGAGAAGGTTGAGACCTAATCCAAGGGCCATGAGATCATGGAATGATGCATAGAGATGTTATAAAGATAATTCCTAGACCAACTCATCATGATTGAGGAGTTTGAGAAGTTTCAAGTCAGGGTTTCCAAGGATTGTCAGTGAGAAAACCCTAATTTGATCCCTATTTTCCAGGCAGTTTTAGCTATAGATGTGATTGATATCTCATCTTCCCCACAACATGAATGTTGTAGAGCTTGTTCTTAGCTTTAATTTGAGTGGTGTAAGTCCTTGATAGGAGTTACAGAGCTCAAGTTATGGTTTTGACAATTTACAGGTCAGCAGAGGTGTGTGAATCTGGGTCCTTGAAAGTCACCCAACTTGCAGACAACTTTTGCCCTAGTAGGATGATTCCTATGATTTCTTGGTCAACATGAATGTTGAAGAGGATCCTCTTAGCTTTAATTTGAGTGGTAGAAGTCCTTGATTGGATGTGTAGAACTCAACTTATGGTTTGAACAAGGCAGGGGTATTTTGGTCATTTGTCAGTTATAGGTCATTTTATCCAATGCCTAAAACTCCTACTTCCAAGCCTCAAATGGAAAAACTCAAAACATGAAAGTTGCTCAAAATGTGATTTTAAGTCTAGAAAGAAGGTCACAAATTGTTGGAAAAGCTCATAGCATGAGATTACATGATTGGTCCAAAATGAACTAAAAATGGCTTATAACTTTGAAAAGTTGAAATTGAAAAGTGATTTGGGAGATCCACAAATCCAAAATAGGTCATCCAATATATCATTTTGATTGGAAAAACCATTTTGAGAACATTGGTTTAGCTAGATTTTTCATTTGAGGTCTAAAAATGGGTGATGCTTTGAAAAGTCATTACTTGAAAAAGAAGGTAACATTGAAAAACCCTACATAAGCCAAAAATGAACTTGTTTTTCACTCATCACTTCTCAATAACTCATGTAAGGACATTTTGAGACCAAATTACAAGGCATGAAGCATGGGAGATGAGATAACCAATATGGCATATCATGGAACTTTCAAGAACTTTCCACACTTTTCTAGATGAATCTAGAAGCATCCAACAATTGTTATATAAAGAATGCATCAGAAAGTGTTAAGGGTTGGTGATAGAGAGCATTTTCAGAAGGGAGAGAAAGAGAGAGATTGCCATTAAAGAGCTTTCTTCAATTTCAAGCAACTTTGATTTTCATCCTCCACAAGTATTCATCCTCCAAACTCTTGCAAACAGAAGCAAGGAGGTGATTCCCTGAGTGATTCCACAAGAGATTGAGGCTTGGTTTGAGCAAATTCCTCATCTGTTCATCAAGAAACCAGGTCTGCCATTTTTCTTCTTTACACCCTTAATTATGCATTGATAGATTGAGTTGTTAGCATAGAACTGTTAGAAACAACTAGAGGACCAATTCCTGAAAGATTAAGAGCATTTCATGGAGTTTGAGTTTTTGACTCGAATCTTGAATCACCAAGAACTACTTGTATGTTGAGTGTTAAGATTAGATAATTATATCAGAGTAATGAGGGCCATGAGTAGAGTAGGTTAGTGTCAAGAAACGCAAGAAACAAGGAGGTCGAAAATGGAGTGTTTACTCAAGTTGGTGCTATCGGTTTATGCAGTAGGGAGAGTTTTAGTAAAAACTATCGGTCCAGCTGTGTAGAGCTTGAAAAATGGAGCAATATTGATGTTTACACCTTGGGATTTCATTGAGTAATGAGAGAGAACCGTTGGGAGAGAGGTATTCACGTATGGTGCATCAATGGAAGTTTGAAACCCTAGCTTGTGTCCAAGCTTGAAGACGATATACTGTCCGTCGGATCCATGCGTTTTAATTGACTGAAAATTGCATCTCACGGTCCAGATTAATTCACGAAATGGAGGGAAATTTAAACTCAGCAAAACGCATAGTTTAACTTATGTGGTGTCATGGGCTTAAGTGATTCTCATTTTCGCACCCCCTCGTAACGAGGCCCAACCAGAACGCGTTGAGAATATTACTAATTGCACCGCGTAGTCCCTTTTTTTCTTTTTTTTGTTTTTAATTAAATTCTGAGGGGTTATTGGGCTTAACCCCAGGTGCTACGCGCACCCCCAGCTGAAAGGCCCAGCGCGTTTAACACTTAACCCACCTACTGATTACACCCCTCTCCCATTTCATGTTATTTTTATTTCTTTTATTTTCTTCTATTTTTTTTCTGTTTTGTTTAATTCATTAACAAATGATAAAAAATGATTTTTAACTTCTTCTTTTTTCTATAGTTAGATGAAATTGTGTAGAAAATTATAAAAATAAAAATGAGATTTTATTTTTAGGTTTAATATTTTTAATAGATTTTCCAATTAAATAGCTTTTAAATAGTTTTAATTTGGTATGTGATTTTTTAGGAATTGTTTTAGAACCTTCCATTAGGGTTTTTAATCCATTCTTTTTTGTGCAATTAGATGATGAATCATAGTTCCCCATAGGATTTTTTCTAGATTTTTAGAATTAAATCTTGATTAGTTTAATTAGGTTAGATCTAGGGTATCCTGATTAGGGTTTAAATTGTGTTTAGGTGATGAATCATTTTCTTTGATTGAGTTTTATCTTGATTTTTAGGTAGAGACCTTTGTAGATGTTATGAGTAGGTGTTGAGGACCCTTGTGAATAATTGTTAGATTTTTCCCCATTAGTTTAGTATTTTTAGGTATTTTCTGAAGTTGCCTATTGATTTTGTCTCCCCTGTGGTTATCTGTTCATCTTTGGGGTTCATTGAGGGGAATTGGTTGAGGGGCTTGTGTTGCCTTGAAGATCTTGATGGAGAGCATCATGAAGTGAAGATTGTAGATCAAGATTCAGAGACCCAGAGCTTGTCTTGTTCCCTGTCTGTGAGGTTTGAGATCCTGAAGTTTGAAGGAAGTTCCTGGTACTTTCCTGAGGAAGGCACTATGAATGACTTTCATTCTTCCTTCTCACCTCTTTCTTAAGTATCCAATGATGTTGGAGCCAACTTGTGAGTTTAATTTCTCCTGAGGAGGAATGTAAACTGATCACATGTTGTTGAGCCACATGGGATACAACTCCTAAGTGGAAGCCTCCTAGTACTTTCCTGAGGAAGGTCCTATGGGTCTATTCATTTAGTTCCCTTAGTTTATCTAGGATTTCTTAAGTATCCAATGATGTTGGAGCCAACTTGTGAGTTTAATTTCTCCTGAGGAGGAATGTAAACTGATCACAGTTGTTGAGCCACATGGGATACAACTCCTAAGTGGAAGCCTCCTAGTACTTTCCTGAGGAAGGTCCTATGAGTCTATTCATTTAGCTCCACTAGTTCAGATAGGATTTTCTAAATATCCAGTGATGTTGGAGCCTGCTTGTGAGTTTAATTTCTCCTGAGGAGGAATGTAAACTGATCACAGTGGTGGAGCCACATAGGGTATGACTCCTGAGTATACACCTCCTAGTGCTTTCCTGAGGAAGACACTATGAGTCTGCTTGCTTAGCTCCCTTTCTTTGGTAAGCTTATTCTGAAGCTTGAAGGCTGGGATTGATTTCTCTTGTTTAGGGTTCTGCTTGAGAGCTGTGTTTAGATTTGTTCAGATTCTGTGATTAGGGTTAGGATTAGAGAGTAGATTGATCCTTTCTCAAGTTTGTGTTGTGTTTGCCTGTTGGCACTTCATTCCTTCTTATTTGTCATTGCTTGATAGCATGTTGATTATTTTCAGTATGATTACTGTTATTTCATGACTGGCTTGAGGTCGAGATGAGCTTGTGGAGGCTGAAACCCCACACACATTTCCTCCCTCACTTGCATTGCATGCATTTTACTGTTAAAACTGATGTTTTTGTCTGTTTTGGTGTATCATTGACATGATCCCTTAGGACTCTCATTTCTTCTGATGAGGATTTGATGATAGACTTTTAGGTTGAAACCTGTGCATGGCAACATCTAGGAGTTCCCTGTTCAAACCTTAACCATAGGATGAATCCATGGCATGATAACAGTAGGACTTGATAGTCTCCCTCCTAGTTGAGCCTTTTTCCCGTAGTTTCCCGAACTACGTTTGCTCTGATCTTTCATACCAGATGAAAGTACGTAGGCATAGGATGCGATATCCTAGCGAGCAACCTTCCCCCTTTTACCCGTAGTAAGCCGAACTACGTTGACTCTGATTTCTCACCCTCTGATGGGAATACGTAGGCATAAAGCGCGATGCTTTGCCGAGTCATTTTTCTTTTCTTTTTTCAGCCAGCCTTGATAGGTAGATAGATTATAACCAACCCGTCCAAGTAAACAAACAAGCGAGGATCCCGTCGAGTACGACGGACGTGAGGGGTGCTAATACCTTCCCCTTGCGTAACCGACTCCCGAACCCAGACAATGGTTGCGACGACCTTGTCTTACCCTTATTCGTCAGGTTTTTCCGATCGTTTCCTTTCCCGCTCTGAGGGATAAATAACGAAAGGTGGCGACTCTTCTGTCATGCCGGCACCTTATTTTCGCGCAAGCGACAGCTGGCGACTCTGCTGGGGACGTATAGCATCTAGGGACTTTTCCCATCCCTTATGCTGGGACCGTTTCCCATCCCCTACGCGAGTCAATCCTATCGTTTGTGTGTTTGCTTGTTGGGTTGCGTTTATTTATCGCATTTTTACTTCTCGCATCTTTACTTCCCGCACTTTATTTCCCGCATTTTATTTCCAGTTTGATATGATTATCTGTGCTGCTGTGGGAGAGGGATGTTACTGTGAGTGAGAAGCCGGACCTGGGCTTGAGTACACACCTAGATATAGTTGCGGAGAAGTAGTAGACGAACCTGTCTGCTGAGCAGGCACAGTTCCCTACGAAAATCTGCGCTCAGACGAGATTCTTGCAGAGGTGCTCCTTTCCGGTCCTGAGGATCTGAGGGGAGTCCAGACGTGAGGATTGTCGACTCTGGGGACCGATCATTTGGAAGTCAGCTAAGAGAGGCCTCTTCATGACTTGACGATGCCACTCCTTCTGGGAATCGTATTGTCACTCATGAAAGTCTGTGACGCTGACAACCGCATAGGATGCCGTACCTTTGTCCGTGGATTAGGTCCATCATACCTGTGAGTGGGGTTGGGATATTGCAGGAAACTTTGACCTCCAGACTACCTGGTTTTCTTGACAGTGAATCAGTTATGTTGGGTTCTCAGTTGCAGAGATGTTCTTGATAGAGCAAGGGTTTGATCAGAGGATCTTATCATCGGGCGCATGTCTGTCCTTGATAGAGCAGTTTCCGATCAGAGTATTGTTATCAGAGGTTTGTTCTGGATGGAGCAGATTTTTGAGTGAGGTCTGAGGATCTCGTCAGCAGTTGTTATTTTGTTCTTGATAGGGCAGATTTTGAGTGGGGTTTGAAGATCTCATCAGCAGCTGTATTTTTGTTCTCGAGAGGACAGATTTTTGATTTGGGGTCTGAAGACTTCATCAACAGATATTCCTTGATCTTGCATCCGGGGTCTTCATCATCAAGCCTTCGTTCTTGTCAGGGCAGAATTTTGATCTCGATCCTACCAGATGGTTATTCCCAGCAGATCAGATCAGTGGTTTTACACCGGGGTTTCCTTCTCATCAGTGACTGTTGATACCGAATCTCCACAGCAGCCACCCGGATATATTATTGCATGACTGCATTTTGCATTAGCTCGCATATTCATGTTTGCATTCCATTAGCATGTGTCTGTGCGGCAGGCGCATTTCGTACCCTGATTCTGGTGTCCCGAGCAATATGAGGTATTTTCTTCCGTGAATGGATCCAGTCTTATCATTGCATTGACACTATGTTGGCACGTTGACACCAGAATCAGGGGTGATCTCCTGAACCTACAGACACCCATAATTCATCTTGCATGGCAGAAGTCGGGACTTGTCTTCTAACCTTTGTGTTTGCAGGTTTGACTCAAGAATCGAGAAGCTCAGACTAATGGAGCAGATACAAGCTGAACTGGGGAAAGTCCAAAGCCAGCTGGGGCAGGTCATGAATGACATACAGGCAGTGCGTCTGGACCAGCAAGTGCTCAGAGAGGAGAATCAGCAGCTGCAGAATCAGTTGAGCTTTCTCATGGGAGTGGTGAGAAGTATGCTAAATAAGGAGAGTGGTCAAGCACCCAAGGAGGAGACCAGAGTGCTTCCCCCGTTACCGTCAGTGCCACCTGTGCTGAAGCCAAGTGGACCTCATGGACCCTCTACACAGCATGAAGCTCGAGGCCTGTCTCGTCATCAGCCGCGCCGAGCATCTCAGAATAATCCTGAAGGTTATGGTCAAAAGAAGAAGCTACTTGATAGAGCTGTAGACCCACTACCTGTGAGTTATGCCCAACTGCTGCCGCTGTTGGTTCAGAACCGTGTTCTCAAGCTTCGGACCGCAAATCCACCAGATGACGTGTCACCAGACGTTGATCTAAGCGTGCGTTGTGATTTCCACTCAGGGGCACCGGGGCACCATGTTGAAACATGTAAGGCTCTCCGGAATAAGATTCAGGACCTGATCGACTCAAGGGCGATTAGGCTTGTGTCGGGCGGCATAAGAGCATCGGGAAAGTTCATCCCTTACCCTGCGGAAAAGGTGGATGATTCCACTCCTTTGCCCGAAGCTGAGAAAGATCTCGAATACGTCCCACGACCTTTGGTGACTGAATCGCCTCGCTCGCAGTTCCCACCTGGATCAAGTTCAAGGACGCAAGCGCCTAAACGAGAGACCGTCGCCATTCAGAAACGACGACCTCTTGCTCCTGGGCGGAAAGAATACCAGCCCCAGGATCACAAAAGACCTCGCAACCACGTGGAACAAAGGAATGTTTCTTTCCATCCAGTGCCTGTGCCGTATAGCCAGATTCTTCCGCTGTTGGTTCAGAATTCCTTGGTGGAACCGAAAGCTCTCAAGCCCGTGCTAGAGCCTTACACTCCAGGGTACGATCCTCATGCTCAGTGTGGCTACCATGGTGGATCTCTGGGGCATTCAACTGAAGATTGCAAGGCTTTCCAGGCGAAGGTGCAGCAATTGATCGACCAAGGGTGTATTTCCTTTCCAGACGGAGTCTTGGTTGTGTGTGACAACCTCTCAGCTGTTTGAGCTCGTAGATTCAGAGGGTTGTTTCCAGAAGCCAGTGATCCAGACAGGCAGACGCCCTCAGCATTGGCAGTCCTCGGACTTTTTACCATTTGCATTTGTAGTTTCTTTTCTGTTAAGTTACTACTTGCTATTAAACATTGTATGTTTCGAATGGTGATGTTAATAAAGTGACTACGCATTTTTCTGAATTAGTTATGTCGTTGTCACTCATTTACTGCATTGCACGGACACTTGCATTTTATTTACTCCACTTTATTACTATGATTAGCAATGAGCGGAGGGAGGATGATGAAACTGAATACTCATAGCCAATGATCGTATTGCTTTCAGATAAAACTTTGCCGATGACGTACAAGGCATTGTTTCAAATCCCCTAAACACCGGAGAGATAAGGAAGAGAATCCCTTGTTAACCACTTCGAGCCGAGAAGTAGGAGTTTTCTTTCGGACTTTTTAACCCTCGCATCTTAACCCGGGGCAGGGTAGTTGTCAGTTAGCTTGATCGAGCGTTCAAGTCTTATAGAGGAGTGTTGTCCTTCGAGGACCAATCACATCATATTCCTCTCCAGAGGTCGTACCTCATCAACCACAATGGTTAAACCTCACCAATCAGGAGTGAGACAGTTACAATCATTTCGGAGCAATCAAGACAACCAGTGTCGCACGACTTGTTCCAAGAAGAAAAAGGAATAAGAAAGCCCGCTAAGTAAAAAGAAAAGCTAGAAAGCAAATACTTAGGCAAAAATCAGGGCATCCCGCTGGACTTCAAAAGAAAAAATCGAAAAGAACTCAAAAGGAGTCAGTCCAGGCAAAAGTTAGGGAATCAAAAGAATGAAAAAGAAAGGATTATAAAAAAGGAAAATCCTCGAACAAGGACGAAGTCGTGTAGACACAGACACCGAGAACGAAAAAGGAGTAACTGTCACTCCGAAACACCTCGCGAATTCTTTAACCAGTTGTTCCCAATGTTCAACATACCTCTCGAAGAGGCGAGCGCTCGAGCTAAGTTAACTGAACTTTAGGATCGGAGAACATCACGTAGAAGGGGTGGGTACAAATCATAATTTGAGCCAAATATCCTTTGTTTCACGAACCGTGAACCCGACCACGATACAACCCTTAAAAGACCTAATTGAGGCAGGGTTTATTCTGAGAGCGCATTACGATAAGGTTGAGTAACCTGACTCCTTCATGATTTGCTAATCATATCCTTATTGCATTTTTCACTGATCGCATCAGCACTACGTTTGAACTCTTGAGTTCATTCGTCACTCACTAGCATGACACGTAAATGAGTGACAATACAACGTTTTTCGAAATTTGCATGAACACTGCATTAAAATTACTATTCGTGAATAAACAATTTTAGTTGCAGGTTAGTAGCCGATACGAAGGAACTTCAGCAAGGAATAGTCAATCAGGACTGAATCGCCAGAGGTCTGGATCAGAATGGTGTGCTGTGAAACCCTGTGAATCTGGGGCAATGACTTCCAGTGAGTTTGGAATCGGTTTGTCTGAGGACAAGTCCCGGAGCATCATTTGATTATGGGGCAGTTTATGCAAGCAGCGGTTGATCGGAAGTGAATCTTCTTGAGACCCAATCAGGGGCAGTTATCCGGAATCCTTGCGATTTAAGGACAGATCCCTCCAGTGTTCGATCAGAGCATGTTGAGTCGCTCATCGCTCGTTCAGGGGCAAACTACTTCAGAGATATTGAAGCTAACCATGCTGAGAGTTGATCAGTTGAGGATGAATCCTCCCGTTATGCAGATGCTGGGGCAAGCCCTCTGAAGATTGTCTTGTTGCCAGTTGTTTTCGGCTCAGAATGAATTATTCCCAAGGTCGGATTAGGGGCAAGTTGAAATGCACTGGGGCAAGTTGTTCAAATGAGTTTGTTCACCCTAGCAAGAATTGAGTATCGGGGAATCGTGTCATTACCCCGTCAAAACCCGAACCTTCTGAAGAAGCCTTGCGGTCATTGGGTTGCTATCCTATAGCATAACCTGTACTTGACTCCATGATTGGTAGCCTGTATTCCCTGTGATGGCGTTGTTGAATCAGGATTGTTTCTCCGCAGAGATGTACGGTTCGAGGTCGTTCCCCCCTATACAGTTTGAGACTACAGCAGATTGAGATGGCGTTTACCCCTCATCAGATTAGGGTCAAGATTGCCCTCAGTAGA
>CAWUDS030007529.1:2499320-2649047 GCA_963859935.3 Lathyrus sativus
TGTTGAATCAGGATTGTTTCTCCGCAGAGATGTACGGTTCGAGGTCGTTCCCCCCTATACAGTTTGAGACTACAGCAGATTGAGATGGCGTTTACCCCTCATCAGATTAGGGTCAAGATTGCCCTCAGTAGACCAGGATTGATATCCCCGAAGCGGAGCGAGTCCTCCCCCTCCAGCAGAGTTCAATAGTCTCTTCTCCGCAGAATCAGAATCAGATAGTGAGCATTGATATGTCTTCCCCAGGTAGAGGTGACTCTCTTCCCCAAGCAGACGCATCCTGAAGGAATATCACCTCATCAGCTGAATCAAGCACCGAAGAATGATGTCGTCTTTCCCCAGCACCGGGTCACAAGTGCAGATTTCAGAGAAGTGTTTGGGAAGCTGAAGCTCGTGTTTTCCCCCAGTAAAGTCGCCGAAGCAGGTGTTTCCCCCGCACCGGGTCACAAGTGCAGGTTTCGCAAAAGGCTGTTCGTACACCGAAGTATGCAGTAACTGATGGTGCCAGACTGAAGTCTCCAGCGGAATTGAAATTCCTCACCAGAGTCAAGCTCTCTCCTGAAGTTCGATGATTCCTTCTTCCCCAGTAGAGTGTTGGAACAATTGATGTTGTATTCCCTTGCAGAGTTGTACTCTCCCCCGAAGTCAGATAATTCTTTCTTCCCCAGCGGAATTGAAATTCCCCATCAGAGTCGTACTCTCCAGTGAAGTAGAATGATTTCTCTCCCCGGCTGAGTCCGCAGAAGAGCAGAATCCTAGGAAGTTGATCAGATCATGATCAATTTTCCCCAGCAGAGCGTAGAACAGCCGATGTTGTATTTCCCCCTGAGTCGCACTCTCTCCAGCAAAGCAGAATGATTTCTCCTTCCTCAGTCGAGTTTGCAGATGTCCAAGGGATCCGAATCCTTGGAAGTGGACCAGATCATGATTGGTTTTTTCCCAGTGGAGTGTTAAGCAGCTGAAGTTGGTTCCCCACAGAGTGGTCATCCCCAGAAGAGTAGCCGAGACGGCCGCACAGTTCACTCCCGCGATTGACATCGCTTTCCTTCAGCAGGTTCAAGTTCTCGTAAAGCTTCATCCCCTGCAGCAGTCAGCTGAAGTTGTTTTCCCTGCAGCAGTCCGCGGAAGATCAATTCCCCAGACAGAGCCTGATTGATATTAGCGTGTTCACATTCTCCTCAGCAGGATGACTCCTCTACCTGAGTGGTTCTCTCTCCTTGACAGGAGGATTTCCCCTTCGGCATTTATTTTGCTGACAGGATCGCATCATTGTGCATGACTGCATAGCATTTAACGCTGCATAGAATTATGCAGGATTGCGTAGCATTGTGCATGATTGCATAGCATTGTGCATGATTGCACGGCATTTAGCATAAACGCATAGTATTTCCACTGTGTGGGGCATAGCGCAGAAGCATACACATCATAAGCATGATCTAGGTCATTATCATCTTTGTTGTACAGGTGTACCACCGAAAGACCGGTTGCTCAGGACGATTCTTGATGTTCTCCCCAGCAAGGTTGTTTTCTTAGATGATTCTAAAAGACCCCGGTGTGATCCTCGCAGTCGCTCGCTCAAGATGATTTTTGAGATCCCCAGCGAAGTCTTCAGTCAGAGATGATTCTCAAATCCCTCAGCAGGGCCATTTGCTTAAGATGATTCTTAAGACCCCAGTACAGCTTCCCTAATAGTTTGCTCAGGATGATTCTCGAGCTCCCCAATAGCGCCTCCAGCAGGAGTTGCCCAGGAAGACTCCTGGAATACCCAACAGAAAGTTTGCTCCAGAAAGGTCATTAGTTCAGGACGATTCTTGAAGATGCCCGACGGATCTGTTTGTTCAAGATGATTTTTGAAGTCCTTAGCAGCGTGATATGTCTGCTCCAACAGTGTTGTCTAATCTGAAGATGGATTTCGTAAAGCGCCCGAAGGCGATATCAGAAGGTTCCGGTGAGTCCAGATTTCCTTGTTGATGAATCAACATGTGGATGAAGACAAGGTTCCAGGGTTGTAGATACAACAGAGTGATTCGTGTGAGTCTGAAGACCGAGTCAGTTGTCCTGAGGTGATGATTGATTGCGATCGAATGAATAGTATTTCTTCTGACTGAAGTCAAAGATGTTTCTCCAGCTGAAGCGGAGTTTTGCCTGAAGGCAAAGTGTTTGAATCCCCGTAGAGTCATGAATGGCTCAGGATACCAGTTCTCTGACTGAAGTCATAGTTTTTCCTAAGCTGAAGCGAAGGTGCCTGAGGGCAAGGTTATCCCCCAAGGTCATGAATGACCTAGGATTCATTTTTCGGACTGAAGGCCGAAGTATATCCCTGACTGAAGTCTCGGATGCTCTATAGCAGAGGCGGAATTGCCTGAAGGCATATCCATGTATCCTTGAAGGTCAAGGACCATTGCTTTAGACTGAAGTCGAAGGTGCCTCCTGCAGAGTTGCCGACGGGCAAAGTTTACATCCTTGAAGGCCAAAGATGTTCTTTCTAGCTGAAGCTGGAATAGCCGACGGGCAGGGTTTCATCTATCTTCAGAAATACTTGAAGATTCTCCAGCGGATCTGGAGTGGCCAGGGGCCAGGGTTTCATTCATATTCAGAAGTGCTTGAAGATTTTTTTCTAGCTGAAGCTGGAAGTGGCCAGGGGCCAGGGTTTCATTCATATTCAGAAGTGCTTGAAGATTTTTTCTAGCTGAAGCTGGAAGTGGCCAGGGGCCAGGGTTTCATTCATATTCAGAAATACTTGAAGATTTTTTCTAGCTGAAGCGGGAAATGGCCAGGGGCCAGGGTTTCATATACCTTTAATATTGAGGTTCTACGGCGGGCAGTGTGCAGCAGTATTCCGATGTTCGTTATGGTTCTGAGGGTGAACCCCAGATCAGAGTGTGCTCGGTTAAGTCTCTCATTCCCAACGGAGTAGTTTCAAATACGCAAGTGTACTATACCAGGGGTGAACCCCAGGTCAGATTCGTTCGGGGTGGTATTTTGTTCGGCGGCGAGGTTGAATGTTTGTTTGACGGCAATGTCAGACTCCTTAAATCCCCAGCAGAGATGAGGTTGGTACGACGGCGATGTCGAGTGTCTCTCAGAATGATGTTTGTTTCCGGCGGCGATGTCAGATCAGTATCTCTTCAGCTAATTGTTGAGCAGCTAGTGTTGCAGTGTTCGAAGATTTGTTCCCCGCAGAGTATCATGTGGTCGTGCAGTTGGCAAATTTTCGGGTTTACCGATATTCAACCGTCTCGTACCTTGACTGGTTGAGAGCCGTTCGCTTCTCACCCAGTCAGGTTCAAGCCGCTTGAATAGGGGCAGCTGTTGCACCCCAAAATTTGACCAACAATTATTCACCCATTGAGTGTTTGAAAGTTGATACCTTCATCAGACAGTTCAAGAGATCCTCAGAGGAAAGGGTTGAAACCAGGGTTGTGTGCTTCACAGTTTGAAAGTTGTGGGTGCTCCTCAGATGATTCTGAGACTTTGAGGAGAAACTTGATGTTTTGAGAAAGCCTAGGGGATGTCTTGATAGCCATCAGGAAGCCCAGAGAGGTCATTATGCAAGAATTCAGGAGATTCAGCCATGAATGGTAGAATTAGGGTTTTGACTGGGTCAACCCTAGATCAGCTGAAGATTTGGAGAAGGTTGAGACCTAATCCAAGGGCCATGAGATCATGGAATGATGCATAGAGATGTTATAAAGATAATTCCTAGACCAACTCATCATGATTGAGGAGTTTGAGAAGTTTCAAGTCAGGGTTTCCAAGGATTGTCAGTGAGAAAACCCTAATTTGATCCCTATTTTCCAGGCAGTTTTAGCTATAGATGTGATTGATATCTCATCTTCCCCACAACATGAATGTTGTAGAGCTTGTTCTTATCTTTAATTTGAGTGGTGTAAGTCCTTGATAGGAGTTACAGAGCTCAAGTTATGGTTTTGACAATTTACAGGTCAGCAGAGGTGTGTGAATCTGGGTCCTTGAAAGTCACCCAACTTGCAGACAACTTTTGCCCTAGTAGGATGATTCCTATGATTTCTTGGTCAACATGAATGTTGAAGAGGATCCTCTTAGCTTTAATTTGAGTGGTAGAAGTCCTTGATTGGATGTGTAGAACTCAACTTATGGTTTGAACAAGGCAGGGGTATTTTGGTCATTTGTCAGTTATAGGTCATTTTATCCAATGCCTAAAACTCCTACTTCCAAGCCTCAAATGGAAAAACTCAAAACATGAAAGTTGCTCAAAATGTGATTTTAAGTCTAGAAAGAAGGTCACAAATTGTTGGAAAAGCTCATAGCATGAGATTACATGATTGGTCCAAAATGAACTAAAAATGGCTTATAACTTTGAAAAGTTGAAATTGAAAAGTGATTTGGGAGATCCACAAATCCAAAATAGGTCATCCAATATATCATTTTGATTGGAAAAACCATTTTGAGAACATTGGTTTAGCTAGATTTTTCATTTGAGGTCTAAAAATGGGTGATGCTTTGAAAAGTCATTACTTGAAAAAGAAGGTAACATTGAAAAACCCTACATAAGCCAAAAATGAACTTGTTTTTCACTCATCACTTCTCAATAACTCATGTAAGGACATTTTGAGACCAAATTACAAGGCATGAAGCATGGGAGATGAGATAACCAATATGGCATATCATGGAACTTTCAAGAACTTTCCACACTTTTCTAGATGAATCTAGAAGCATCCAACAATTGTTATATAAAGAATGCATCAGAAAGTGTTAAGGGTTGGTGATAGAGAGCATTTTCAGAAGGGAGAGAAAGAGAGAGATTGCCATTAAAGAGCTTTCTTCAATTTCAAGCAACTTTGATTTTCATCCTCCACAAGTATTCATCCTCCAAACTCTTGCAAACAGAAGCAAGGAGGTGATTCCCTGAGTGATTCCACAAGAGATTGAGGCTTGGTTTGAGCAAATTCCTCATCTGTTCATCAAGAAACCAGGTCTGCCATTTTTCT
Source organism: Lathyrus sativus (assembly GCA_963859935.3). Taxonomy (NCBI): domain Eukaryota; kingdom Viridiplantae; phylum Streptophyta; class Magnoliopsida; order Fabales; family Fabaceae; genus Lathyrus; species Lathyrus sativus. The sequence continues at coordinate 2,504,288 of CAWUDS030007529.1, forward strand.
TCTTTACACCCTTAATTATGCATTGATAGATTGAGTTGTTAGCATAGAACTGTTAGAAACAACTAGAGGACCAATTCCTGAAAGATTAAGAGCATTTCATGGAGTTTGAGTTTTTGACTCGAATCTTGAATCACCAAGAACTACTTGTATGTTGAGTGTTAAGATTAGATAATTATATCAGAGTAATGAGGGCCATGAGTAGAGTAGGTTAGTGTCAAGAAACGCAAGAAACAAGGAGGTCGAAAATGGAGTGTTTACTCAAGTTGGTGCTATCGGTTTATGCAGTAGGGAGAGTTTTAGTAAAAACTATCGGTCCAGCTGTGTAGAGCTTGAAAAATGGAGCAATATTGATGTTTACACCTTGGGATTTCATTGAGTAATGAGAGAGAACCGTTGGGAGAGAGGTATTCACGTATGGTGCATCAATGGAAGTTTGAAACCCTAGCTTGTGTCCAAGCTTGAAGACGATATACTGTCCGTCGGATCCATGCGTTTTAATTGACTGAAAATTGCATCTCACGGTCCAGATTAATTCACGAAATGGAGGGAAATTTAAACTCAGCAAAACGCATAGTTTAACTTATGTGGTGTCATGGGCTTAAGTGATTCTCATTTTCGCACCCCCTCGTAACGAGGCCCAACCAGAACGCGTTGAGAATATTACTAATTGCACCGCGTAGTCCCTTTTTTTCTTTTTTTTGTTTTTAATTAAATTCTGAGGGGTTATTGGGCTTAACCCCAGGTGCTACGCGCACCCCCAGCTGAAAGGCCCAGCGCGTTTAACACTTAACCCACCTACTGATTACACCCCTCTCCCATTTCATGTTATTTTTATTTCTTTTATTTTCTTCTATTTTTTTTCTGTTTTGTTTAATTCATTAACAAATGATAAAAAATGATTTTTAACTTCTTCTTTTTTCTATAGTTAGATGAAATTGTGTAGAAAATTATAAAAATAAAAATGAGATTTTATTTTTAGGTTTAATATTTTTAATAGATTTTCCAATTAAATAGCTTTTAAATAGTTTTAATTTGGTATGTGATTTTGTAGGAATTGTTTTAGAACCTTCCATTACGGTTTTTAATCCATTCTTTTTTGTGCAATTAGATGATGAATCATAGTTCCCCATAGGATTTTTTCTAGATTTTTAGAATTAAATCTTGATTAGTTTAATTAGGTTAGATCTAGGGTATCCTGATTAGGGTTTAAATTGTGTTTAGGTGATGAATCATTTTCTTTGATTGAGTTTTATCTTGATTTTTAGGTAGAGACCTTTGTAGATGTTATGAGTAGGTGTTGAGGACCCTTGTGAATAATTGTTAGATTTTTCCCCATTAGTTTAGTATTTTTAGGTATTTTCTGAAGTTGCCTATTGATTTTGTCTCCCCTGTGGTTATCTGTTCATCTTTGGGGTTCATTGAGGGGAATTGGTTGAGGGGCTTGTGTTGCCTTGAAGATCTTGATGGAGAGCATCATGAAGTGAAGATTGTAGATCAAGATTCAGAGACCCAGAGCTTGTCTTGTTCCCTGTCTGTGAGGTTTGAGATCCTGAAGTTTGAAGGAAGTTCCTGGTACTTTCCTGAGGAAGGCACTATGAATGACTTTCATTCTTCCTTCTCACCTCTTTCTTAAGTATCCAATGATGTTGGAGCCAACTTGTGAGTTTAATTTCTCCTGAGGAGGAATGTAAACTGATCACATGTTGTTGAGCCACATGGGATACAACTCCTAAGTGGAAGCCTCCTAGTACTTTCCTGAGGAAGGTCCTATGGGTCTATTCATTTAGTTCCCTTAGTTTATCTAGGATTTCTTAAGTATCCAATGATGTTGGAGCCAACTTGTGAGTTTAATTTCTCCTGAGGAGGAATGTAAACTGATCACAGTTGTTGAGCCACATGGGATACAACTCCTAAGTGGAAGCCTCCTAGTACTTTCCTGAGGAAGGTCCTATGAGTCTATTCATTTAGCTCCACTAGTTCAGATAGGATTTTCTAAATATCCAGTGATGTTGGAGCCTGCTTGTGAGTTTAATTTCTCCTGAGGAGGAATGTAAACTGATCACAGTGGTGGAGCCACATAGGGTATGACTCCTGAGTATACACCTCCTAGTGCTTTCCTGAGGAAGACACTATGAGTCTGCTTGCTTAGCTCCCTTTCTTTGGTAAGCTTATTCTGAAGCTTGAAGGCTGGGATTGATTTCTCTTGCTTAGGGTTCTGCTTGAGAGCTGTGTTTAGATTTGTTCAGATTCTGTGATTAGGGTTAGGATTAGAGAGTAGATTGATCCTTTCTCAAGTTTGTGTTGTGTTTGCCTGTTGGCACTTCATTCCTTCTTATTTGTCATTGCTTGATAGCATGTTGATTATTTTCAGTATGATTACTGTTATTTCATGACTGGCTTGAGGTCGAGATGAGCTTGTGGAGGCTGAAACCCCACACACATTTCCTCCCTCACTTGCATTGCATGCATTTTACTGTTAAAACTGATGTTTTTGTCTGTTTTGGTGTATCATTGACATGATCCCTTAGGACTCTCATTTCTTCTGATGAGGATTTGATGATAGACTTTTAGGTTGAAACCTGTGCATGGCAACATCTAGGAGTTCCCTGTTCAAACCTTAACCATAGGATGAATCCATGGCATGATAACAGTAGGACTTGATAGTCTCCCTCCTAGTTGAGCCTTTTTCCCGTAGTTTCCCGAACTACGTTTGCTCTGATCTTTCATACCAGATGAAAGTACGTAGGCATAGGATGCGATATCCTAGCGAGCAACCTTCCCCCTTTTACCCGTAGTAAGCCGAACTACGTTGACTCTGATTTCTCACCCTCTGATGGGAATACGTAGGCATAAAGCGCGATGCTTTGCCGAGTCATTTTTCTTTTCTTTTTTCAGCCAGCCTTGATAGGTAGATAGATTATAACCAACCCGTCCAAGTAAACAAACAAGCGAGGATCCCGTCGAGTACGACGGACGTGAGGGGTGCTAATACCTTCCCCTTGCGTAACCGACTCCCGAACCCAGACAATGGTTGCGACGACCTTGTCTTACCCTTATTCGTCAGGTTTTTCCGATCGTTTCCTTTCCCGCTCTGAGGGATAAATAACGAAAGGTGGCGACTCTTCTGTCATGCCGGCACCTTATTTTCGCGCAAGCGACAATGTGCCTCAAAGATCTCCTGCACGACCTGAGGTTCCAGAATTTCCCTGCCAGCAGCTATCTCCTGTTCCCCAAGGCAATCCTAGGATTAGGAGGTATGCTCAAAGGACGAAGCAGCTCGACAGAATCTTTGACCAGGTCCCTATGACTTATACTCAATTGTTGCAACTCTTGCTTCAACTTCGTTTGGTTGAACTTCGGACTCTGGCTCCACTTACTGGAAAGCCACCACAAGGCTATGATGTAAGTGCCCATTGTGATTTCCATTCTGGGGCACATGGGCATAATATCGAGAACTGTAAAGCTTTTAAGTACAAAGTTCAGGACTTAATTGATTCAAAGGCATTTGAATTCGCGCCGGGCGGCGTAAGCATACTAGGTGGTCCTATTTCATTCACTACAAAAGAGGTGGATATTCCTGCTCTCTTCCCTGAAGCTACATCAGGTCAGGAGTATATATTGCAATCTATGATTTCAGAGTCTCCATGCCCACAGCTGTTGCCTGTTCCTAGGCCAAGTTTGAGAATGAAAATGCCCGAACGTGAGGAATGCCTTAATCAGGGCCAACAACCTCATATTCGTAAGCAATGATACTATCGGTGCCAGAATCAGAATAGGCCTCACAACAACTTGGAAAGAACGAATGCTCCTCTTCATCCAGTTCTTATGTCATACAGTCAGTTGCTGCCACATCTGATTCAAAACTCATTGGTGGAGCCTAAGACTCTCAAGCCGGTGCTGGAGCCATACCCTCCTGGGTATAACCCCAGTGCACAATGTGGATATCATGGAGGATCCGTGGGGAACTCAACTGAAGATTGCGAAGCCTTTCAAGTCAAAGTGCAACAGCTGATCGACAAGAGGTACATATCTTTTTCCAGGAGGAAAATTGAGGATGCACGTCAACCTCTCATCGGTTTGAGTTTGAAGACTTCATGGGTCACCTCCCCCAACCAGAGATTTAAATAGGAAGACATTTCTTTGCATTTGTAGTTTCTTTTTTGTTTAAGTTTGAACTTATTTGCAAATCTTTATCATGTCATTTCTTTGCATTTGTAGTTTCTTTTTATCATGTCATTTCTTTGCATTTGTAGTTTCTTTTTTGTTTAAGTTTGAACTTATTTGCAAATCTTATCTATAGAACTCGTTTGTTTTCAATTGATAATGGTAATGAATTGAATATGCTTATTTTGATTAAATCCATTCGTGTTCACTCAATGCTTTTATTATTGTCAAACGCTTGTTTAAGCGGAATCTGAGGGAGGATGACGAAGTTAAAAAGATGCAAAGCTTCCGATAATATGCTTTTGAATAAACCCCTTCTGATGATGTACAGACATTGTTTCAAATCCCTAAACACCAGAGAGATAAGGAGTTAATCTCTAGTTAACCCCTTTGAGCCTAGTAGTAGGAGTTTCTTTCTGAAAACGAAAAACCCTCAATCTTAACCTGGGGTAGGGTAGATGTCAGTTAATTTGATCGAGCATCCAAATTGCAGATGGGAGTGTTCCCGTTCGAGGATCAATCACACCTGTATAGGTCGTACCTAAAGAACCACAGTGGTTATCCAAGGAGTGAGAGAGTCACAATTCTTCCAACGAGTCAGACAAGCAGGTGTCACACGATTTGTTCCCGAAAAAAAAAATCAAAAAATAATAATAAGAAGCCCACTAAGTCGATAACTTGAAAACAAAAGGCTTAGGCGAAAATTAGGGCATCCCGCTGGACTTCGAGAAAAGATATACTCAAAAGAGTCAGTCCAGGAAAAAATAGGGAAATCGAAAAATGACGAAAAACAAGTCGTGTGATTCCAAGCACCAAAGACAAAAAGCGAGTGACTGTCACTCCGAAAACTTGTGGTTTCCTGAACCATCACTTCTATCATTCAACCTCTGAGAGGTGAGCGAGTGTCGAATTAGCTGAATATAGGATTGGAGAACATCAAGGAGAGTGGGTGGGTTTAAACAAAACTTCAGCCTTATATCCTTTCTTTCTATAACCGTGAACCTGACCAAGTTACCACCTTCAAAAGTCCTAATTGAAGCAGATTTGTTTCGGAAGCATACTTCGGTAAAGATCGCATCGAAACTGACTCCTAAAAGGATTCTTCTTACCTTGTGGGTATTGATATTGACATTTCGATAAGTGATTCATTCACTATGTTACAACTTTTTCTAGTGAACAGACTTGGATTTCAAAACTGTCATATGCATTGCATTAATATTATCATTTGCAAAATGAATTGTTTTACTTGTGAGTAAGCACTTGACATTAGGAGAGCTTCTACAATGCGAAGTTTGATCGAGCTAAGATGCAAAACTCCGAAGAGCTCCGTCGAGCAGGGGCATGCCAAAGGATCACATAAGGGGAGTCAACCATTCCAAGATTCAGTTAATCTGGGGCAACCAGGTCGAGATTCATCAAATCTCTCAAAGGCTAGTCAAATACGCCATTTCCTAAGGTCTGTTAATCTGTGGAAATCAAATCGAGATTCGATAAATCTCTCGAAGTCAGGGGCACTTCTCCAAATCAGTCAGTCAAGGGCAAAGTCATTGCGAGGCAGGGGCAAGCTACCCCAAGAGCACGAAAGCTCTCCTTATCCAGCAGACAATTAACTTGAAGAGGCTCAAAATGCTGAGGCAGTTCATATTAAACCATCAGAGTACATAAATTTCAAGTTTCCTTTCGAGGAAGGTTTTACAGAAGTCCCACAGGCTGGGGGAAAATTGGAAACAAAAGAGATGTATTCCTCTCCATATCTTCAGAGCTTATCAGAGTTATTCAAGCAGGTTCAGGCAACCTTCAAGTTCAAGACAAATGACATAAATTATCCCCTGACCCACATCAAACCTGTATCCAGATAGAGCATTTCTCAACCTCAGTTATACCTGACCTTTCACAGAAAACCTAAAGCCCAATCACACTTGGCACATCCGGTGGAGTTGCTACGTCTCTATCCCTACAAAGTGAAGATGTCAGACCAGAAGTATCTCGCCAACAATGATATACAATCGAGATCAGTCTTTCCCAGCAGGTTAGAACCCCGTACAATCAAGGTTATCCTCAGCAGGTCGAGATTGATATCTCCAGCAGAGTAGGATTATCTCCAACAAGTAGGCGTGGGATTATCCCCAGCAGTGGAACAAATTCAGAATTTCGTTTTCCCCATAGAGTCTGAATGACTGGCTCCTTTCCCCTCAGAGTCTAGGTCATTGACTCATTCCCCAAGCGGAATTTGTTATTGTTGAGTTTATTTCTCATTTTCCCCAAGCGGCGGTCGATGCTGATTCCCTCCTTATCTAATCCCCATGTTGTACCCCAAAATTTGCCCAACCTTTTCTTTACTTGGTTTATGTTTCATTTCATTGTTCTAGCATGTTGCATTGCATAACATTTTGCATTTTACAAGGGATCAAGACATGTGTGTATAACAAGAGGAATTTGCCAAGGGTTCTAAACCTGATCAAGAGTTTGTATTCAAGTCAACAGGGGGTTATCATCATCAGAGACAAGTCAAAGCCCTTTGGATAGGCAGATAAGTGTATGTGGTTCACCTCCTATCTAGAAGGCCATTTGAAGGTCATTTGAGGATCACAAGCCCATGTCTATGGAGGGAGATTATCATTTAAGCTCATTGGAGGCCTTGTAGGTCATTGCGGAGTTCATTCAAGTGTTTATACCAAGTGCAAGTGGCTATAGTTGAAAATGGTGATATTAGGGGTTTTCATCTAGTCAACCCTCAGTCAATTGTGAAATCAAAGGAGATTAAGACTCAATTCCAAGTATTTACGGTCATGGAATGTCGTGTTGAGACACATGAGATATCATTCCAAGATTAATTCATCAAGAATCAAGAGTGTGAGGAGTTACTAAACTAGGGTTCTCAGTGTAAAATCCCCTATTTAGTGCCCAACTCCAAGACCACCTATCTCAAGATACAAGTCTCATCTCATCTTGACCCTGATATGAAACTTGAAGATCATGTTTCTAACTTTCTTTTTAGTACTAGAAGTCATTCATCTGATTTCTAGAACTCAAGTTATGATGCTGGCAAGTTACAGGTCCTTAGATGAATGTGATTTTGGTCAACAAAAGTCAACCAACTTCCAAGCCACTTTTTACCTATAAGGATGTTTCTCCTCAACTTTTGATGAACATGAAAGTTGTTCCTCATGATCTTATCTTTCCAAAGAGTACTAGAAGTCCTTCATGTGATTTATAGAACTCAAGTTATGAGGCTTGCAAGGCAGGGGTATTTTGGGAAAGCAGGATTACAAGTCATTTTCATTATAGGTCCATTTCACCACTTTGCACACATCAAATGGAAATCTTTCCAACTTCAAACTTGCTCCAAATAGGGTCATTTGCTCAACCAAATATCAAGGCATCAAAGGTTTGTCTTGGATTGAAGAATCCCTAAAGAAATTTCCATGAAAAAGGCCTTAAAAGGGGAAAATCAAATTAAATTCATTTGGAATCATTTTGTACCAACCTTATGCATTTTTTGAGTGCCAAATACATTTCAAGCACAATGCCAATTTTGGATTTGAGATTTGAGCTCAATTTGGTGGCCATTTTCATGCTTACTTCAAGTTTAAGTAACACTTACAAACCATGCCATAAGATTAAATTGAGGAGCCATTTTCAGCCCTCGGATCAATTTACCTCAGGTGCAAGGTAACTGAGCCATTTTTACAGCTTGGCAAAGCCATTTTCGTGCACTTTTGGAGGTGGCCATAAAGAGAAAATATGAATTTCAATTGGGCTTAAGGAGCATAAAATTGGGCCTTCTTGGTATCAAAATCCATGATATTTATTCTCAGCATTGTTCACAAGCTCTCAGAATTGACTTTGGTGTGAAATATGCCAAGAACATAGTGAGGAAAAGTGAGAGAAAAGTCAAAATCGTTTTTCATATTTCAGTGAGTTTCAATCCAAACCAAACATTTGAAAAGATTCCTTGAGGTTCATAGAACGTTTCTGGGTGTTTTCTTTTAAGCTTTACTAAAGAACTAAGCTCTGAGGAAGCTCTCATTTAGGTTTCTTTTCAATCCATTTTACTCTCTGTTTAAGCATTGTTATTGCGCCATTTTTATTTGCACGCTCCAGATTAAGACGCATGGTACACACCTTTTGACTGCACACACACAATCATAATGAAACACACCATTTCATTTATTTTCCTTGGTTGATCCACGTGTTGCATTGTGATTATTTGGATTTGGTTACTTTTTGATCCAACAGTCTAGAGCGCGTTCCACCATGGGTCTCTGTTGACTCACCACACCCAATACACACGTTTCTTTTTTTGTTTTTGCTGATGAACTGGGCTTGCTATTGACACCCCCCTGTGCACTGATCCATTGCTTTTGAACTGAGTTGGGTTGCTATTTGCACCACTCTTTTATTTATTTTAATTTCATTTTCTTTTTTTTTTATTTTGTTGCTGTTTAGATTTAATTCAAAATAAAATACCTCTATTGGTCATAAAATTCCCCAAAAATATGTTTTAGACAATTTGAAGTGTCTTTCATTTTATGAAATTTTTATTTTATTTTTTTGGATTATTTTTCAAGTAAAAATGGAATTTAACATTAGAGGTGTTTTATTTGACCTAATTCTTGACATATTTTAGTTTTTATTTTGTTTCTCTCATTTCCTTTTGGTCCAATGACCCAAAATTCATCCTCATGTCCATGATGGGTTGATAAATATTTGAGGACCATTTTGCCCCTGTTGGTTGACTTTTGGTTTGACTTTTAGTGCATTTCATTTGACCCTCAACAATCCTCCTTCACAATGGAGCACCCTTGTGAATCAACTTCTATGGTGATGTTGTGAAGTGACTTTGATTATAATCTCTTGGCCTTTGGTTGCCAACATGTTTGTGTGCCTTTTGCATTTTATTTGGTTATTTTTGAATCATTTTCCTAATTTTAGAGTAACTTGCAAGTCAAGTTACCCCAAAGGGAGGTTAATACAAACACATTGACCTAGTTTGCCTTGGATATGACATTTATGGATCCTTTGAGCCTTCAATACCTTTTGATTCATGTTGCTAATATGTTAAGGATGATGCTTGCTCATTTTTAGGTCATTAAATTATTCATTGCTTTTTCATTTGTTTGTTTACTTTTGAGTTCCCAATTAGGGTTTCTATGTGAAACATGCTTGCTTTCCTTTGGGAATTTGCTTGAATTTCTTTGTGTTTTAGTTGCTTTTGCTTTTGGGAACTTTTATTTCATTTCCCTTGTTGTTCAATGACTTTGGAATCTCAATTAAGGTGGCTTGGTCCCTCCTTTGGAGGTACTTGAAGCATGCCTAAAATGATGGATCCATGAGGACTTCTTTGTGCTTTCTTTTGCACCTTTCTTGTGATTCCCATGGTTGAGTGCACATTATGAGTTCTTTTCTGTCCTCATATATCCTCCCATCCTCACTTTGTTTTAGATATTTTTTTCCTTTCATTTGTGTTTGGGTTTTGGCATTGTGGTTGATGTTTGAATGGTTTAGGCCATTTCATCCCATTTTGGTGCACTTGTGTGTTTCTTTTGGTGCATTTATTTTCCTTTCATATCTTGAATTTATCATATTGTTGCTTGAGGTTGAGATGAGCTTGTGGAGGCTACTGCCCACACCAATTTCCTCCCTCACTTGCATTCCATGTTTGCATCCTTGCATGTTTATGTTGTTTCTTGTTCCTCTTTTGTCTCCCTTCCCATAGGATCTCTAACCTCTCTTGTTCAAGGGAGATTATGATAGAAATTAGGATCTTAACCATGTATGATAACATTAGGTAACATTCCCTTATCTCAATCTTAGGATCACCATTGCATGACAACTTTAGGTTTGAGTTTAGTCCCTCTTTAGTGTCCTTTCTCTTCTCATCTCCAAACAATCATAAAACACCTAATAAAGGTTAATGATTATTGTGCGTTACGAGCCTTAAGCATTTGTGAAAGGGTTGTTGAGGGGTTTCCCTTCAATGGCTTGAATGTTTAGTATAGCACCCTTTGGGTGATATGCGACGCCTTCACTCCTAAGTCATAGTCTCTAGTGCGATATGAATTGCAAACAGTTCAAAAACACTTCTTCTCTAAAAAACACAAAAAAAAATCATTCAAACTTATTTTTTCCCTTTGGGGCCTTTAATCTTGAAAAATCATTTTCATAAGGAGAGTTTTGTTAACTCTTGGTTCTATCGCAAACGGTAACGCCTAAGTCTCCAATGGTCGAGCTGCATACACCAAACTGCTAGAACTAATTGTTAACCCTACTCGGGTAAAACAGTTGAACAAACCTGTATTCCCTTTTAGCCCGAACTACGTTTGCTCTGATCTTTCATACCAGATGAAAGTACGTAGGCACAAGACATGATGTCTTGGCGAGCAACCTTCCCCCTTTCACCCGTAGTTATCCGAACTACGTTGACTCTGACTTCCCACTTCAAATGAGATACGTAGGCACAAAGCGCCGTTGCTTTTCCGAGTCACTTTTTTTTTCTTTTGTCCCTTGACCTTTAGCTAGATAGTTTCAATCACCCTTTTAGATAGACAACAAGCGTGGATCCCGTCGAGTACGACGGACGTGAGGGGTGCTAACACCTTCCCCTTGCGTAGCCGACTCCCGAACCCGAGATTCGGTTGCGATGACCGATCTTATCCCTCTTTTCATTAGGTTTTCTCTGAGCGTTTCCTTTCCCTTTCTTGGGATAAATAACGCACGGTGGCGACTCTTCTATCATTGCCGACCTCGATTTTCGCAGTAGCGACAGCTGGCGACTCTGCTGGGGACAGGAATATCCCATATGTGAGTCAATCCTAGCGCTTGTTTGTTTATTTTTGGGTGTACATATGTGTTTTATCTTTATTTGATTTCCGCATTTTACTTTCCGCATGATTCATTATTGCTGTGCTGTGGGAAGGGATTGTTCCATTGAAAGATAGGCCAGACCCAGGCTTGAGTATAGACTTAGCATTAGAAGTGGAGATTAGTGGTGAGCTTGTATGCTTTGCATGCACCAGCTAGCCAGATTAGAGTTTCCTGCTCAGACGAGATTCTCTTTAACGATTTTCTTTCTGGCCCTTTGGGCTCGAAGGAATTTTGGATCTAAGAATTATCAACTCTGGGAACCGATCATTTGGGATTTAGCTAAGTGAGGCCTCTTCGGGAAGTGATGATGCCAAACCAGAAATGGTGAACGTATCATCATTTCTTGAAAGTCTATGACGCTGATGAACGCATAGAATGCTAAACCTTGTCAGTGGATAGGTCCTTACATGTGAGAGGGATGGGGTTGTGCAGGAAACTCTAGCTTTCAGACTACCCGGTTCTTTATAGTTTGGATTCTTGATATCAAGGGGTCCTAGTATCAGTGTTTGGTTATGACTAAAGTGAAGCGCCAATCTTCTCAAACTACAGCACAACAATCTTGATCTCCTGTTTGCATGTGCATTTTGCATTTTCATTTGCATTTCATTAACATGTATCTGTGTTGCAGGTGCATATTTCCTCCCCGATTCTAGTGATTTTGTTCCTTTTCTGACATGGAATCTTTGAAGAAGACAGTTGCCTACAAGCTCCCTTCTCCTGATATCAAATCCCTGTTGAGTTTGGTTGTTTTAGCAGATCAGAAAATGAAAGGGGAGTTCAAGGAATCTTATGGGAAGCTGCTCAGTATGGTGTGAAAACCTTCAGTGTTCGAGTTGAATGGCTTATATGCTCTGCTACAGTTTTATGACCCTTAGTTGAGATGTTTTGTTTTCCCTGACTATGTCTTGGCGCCGACCTTGGAAGAGTATGTTGCGTTACTAGGAGTTCCAGTATTGGATCAGATGCCTTTTTACCATGATGATGCTAAGCCTGATCTTGCTAGGCTTGCTACAGTTCTTCATCTTGATGCCTCAGAGTTCTCAGGAAAATTGACCAAGTTGAATGGAGTGTATGGGTTTCCTCTACGTTTTCCGGTTGACAAGGCTTTACAGTTTGCAAAGTACGGTTGTTGGATTGTATTCAATGCCATTCTCGCTCTATGCATATATGGTATCATTTTGTTTCCCAACTTGCCAGACTTTGTGGATATGGATGCCTTCTATATCCTTGCTTCAGGGAATCCAGTGCCTACCTTGTTAGGGGATGTTTACCATTCTATCCATTACAAGGATGAGAAGCGGAGGGGTAAAAATGTGTCTTGCTGTGTACCCATGCTGTATAGGTGGTTCTTCAGTCACCTTCCGAAAGCAGGTCCATTTGTTGCTATTGCTGGAACCTCAGATTGGTCTGCTAGGCTAATGTGTTTATCTGCAGAGAACATTGTATGGTTTGATCAGGATATACTTGGCGCTGAAATCATATATAGTTGCAGTGGTTTTCCAAATGTCCCGTTGGTCGGAAGGAAGGGATGTATTAACTATAATCCCTCTTTGTTGATTAGACAATTTGGATATGCTTTGAAGAGTCCTCCTAAGGAAGAAGAGATACAGGAATCTCTGTATCTCACAGGCTTGCTGGAAGCTGATACTTTGGTTAGAATAGAGTATGCATGGAGTAACATTCACAGACGAGGTAAGACATTATTAGGAAAGAGCAACAACCGAGCTTATGAACCTTACATGGTTTGGATCAAAGATAAAGCTGCTAAGTCTATGATGCCATTTCCCTCAGTTGCGCCTTTGTACCCCATCATGATTGAAGAACCCACTACCGTGGATATTCAGAAGTACAACCAACTGTTGCATGAGAAAGAAGAGTTGAAAAGAGCCAATGAAGAATTAGAGAAAGAAATCATTCAACTCCGAAGTGAGAAGATTGATGTTGTCTATTCTTTCAAAAAGCAGACTGAAGGAGACTAGCGCCAGAGAACACATAGGCTGGGATTTGAACGCTATCAGTAGTGTGCTTGCTACCAAGAAGAAGGATCTGGACAAGGCTTACTTGAAGATCTCTAAGTTTGACTCAGTGTGGAATGCCACGCTCACCAACAACAAAGAGCGCGAGGACAAGCTGAAACAATAGGCCGCCAAGTTGAAGATGCAGCTCAAAGTGAAGGACGAGAATATTTCGGTGGAAGAATCACTCAGACATAATAGTGAGCAAAGCTATTGCAAACCTGGAGGATTGTAGGTTGAGAGCGGACACATAAAGGTGTAGACTTGAGGCGTGCTTTGGGGAAGGAGCCTGGGAAGACCATGTTGATAGTCTACAGCGCACTATTAGCCGGCGAGAGCTAATCATACAGGGTCTACTCGCTAGACCAGATCATCCCGAGACGCGGAAGCTGCTAGAGGATTTCCAGTCTCGGCACTCAGCTTGACTGTCTTTCTTTGTATCTTGTTGTTTTGCTTATGTATTGACCATCACCAGGCTTGTTGATTGGGGTCATTTCTATTTTGTACTCAGTTTATGTATGCACACTGTTTGTTGGCATGTTATTATATGAGGAGTTATTATTCCGTTTGCTTGTCTGTGGGGTTTTCCATGGTCGTTTCTTCTTCTGGAAACTAGAATCGTGGGGGAAATCTCCCTGTTGCATATATACATGTCTGCATTTAGCATCTTTTTCGCACTGCAGGTGCATCGGAACTGTTTTCTTATCTCCTGTTTTCTTTAGTGTGTTTCAGGATTGCTGATAAAACAAATTACTGATACGCGACTAGAGGAAGTCAGAAGAGGATCATGGAACAGATGCAGGAGTAAATGCAGGAAATGAGAGATATAATGGCTCAACTTATGGAGGTAATGCAGACTGTAGCTAGTGGACAAGACCAACTCAGGACCTTGGTGCAGCCTTTGATTGCACGGCTTGATAACGACAGTGTATTACATGGAGGAACTTCTACCAACCCACCTCATGTTGAGACTCAGCATGCTAATAACGCTATCCCCAATACTGGCGGGAATGGAAATGGCAATGGTGCTGGAAATGGGAACGCAACTGGGAACAGTAATGGAAATGTTGAAACCAATGGTAATGTTGGCGGAGGCAATGGTAACACTGGTTTTGGTAACATTGGAGTTGGTAATGCTGGAATTACTGGTCAGGGCAATATGTATGGGCTTGAAGCTAACAGTGCTATTGAGGACAGGCAGGATGAGATCTTCTCGGTGAGGGATTTTGATGGTGAAATGCCTTCTGAAACTAATAGAAGATTCAAATGGTTGGAAGACAGGATAAAGAGCTTTGAAAGTTAGAACTCTATGGGCCTTGATATGGCCAACCTTGGACTTATTCCTGACCTAAGGGTACCGCAGAAATTCAAAGTCCCTGACTTTGATAAGTACAAGGGTACTACATGTCCTAGAGTTCACTTGCGCTCGTATTACAGGAAAATGTCTGCCTACTCAGACGATGAAAAGCTGTTAATGCACTTTTTTCAGGACAGTTTGTCCGGTCCTTCCCTTGAGTGGTACATGGGGTTGGATCCTACCAATGTCCGTAGCTGGACGGATTTGGCTGAGGCGTTCATGAAACATTATCAAAACAATAGTGACCTTGCTCCAAACAGGGTTCAGTTGCAAAATCTCACCCAGAGGAATAATGAATGCTTCAAAGAGTACGCCCAAAGGTGGCGCGAATTGGCCGCAAGAGTTCAACCTCCGATGGTGGAGCACGAGCTGATCGACATGTTCGTGGCTACTTTATCTGGCATGTATTATGAGAAGCTTATCAACTGTATGTCTGGCAGCTTTTCCGACATGATAATCACAGGGGAACGCATAGAGAATGGTATCAAAATTGGGAAGATTCAAGCAGGCGAAGGATCCTCAGCTGGAGGAGGAGGAAAGAAAGTATTTGGCAACAAAAGGCGCGAGGGAGAAACCAACTCAGTATCTAGTTTTTAAGGAAGATGGAGAAGTTAGCCTCATAATCAATATCATCGACAACAGGGCGCAAACGTTATGATCCCTGTACCACAACAACCACAACAACAACAACAATGGCACCAACAGCCACCCCAACAAAATCAGCAGGGTTATCGAAGATATCCGGTTCGGCCAGCAAATACAGTATTTGATCCGCCACCGATGCCATATTCCCAAGTGCTCCAAACTTTGTTGCAATTGCAGTTAATCCAAAAGAGGACTATGGCTCCTCTGACAGGCCCACCACCACCCGACTTTGATGTGAATGCACGATGTGAGTTCCACTCCAGGGCACCCAACCATACTATTGACAACTGCAAGGATTTCAAACATAAGTTGCAAGATCTGATTGATAGCAAAGAAATATATTTTTCACATGATGCACCAAATGTTGTGTAAAACCCTATGCCAAATCATGGGCCGACTAGGGTTGGTGCTGTTCTGGTAGAGGAAGGGTTATATTTGATAACCGACGTGAATGAGCTGAAGACACCATTGAGTTTCGTGAAGGAGAAACTACTGAAAGGGGGAGTGTTCCCAGGATGTAGTGAAGGTTGTGTCAACTGTTTGAGCCATCCTAAGGGATGTGATGATCTGAAAAAGTGTATTCAAAGCATGATGGATGAAGGAATGTTACAATTTGATCGGACCGCTGAAAGGAAACCCGTGGAAGTAGTAGAGGAGGAGCAGGATGAAATCGCGACGATTTCAATACCATATAAAACTATCACCATTTCAGCGCCTCCAAGGCCACCTACAATCATCATCACTAAAGCAGACCTTGTGCCATACGAAAGTACTAAGGCTATCCCGTGGAATTACGGAGCCGAGGTGTTTTGTAATGGGCAGAAGGTAGAATTGAAGAGTTTGCCTGTCGATTCGGTGGATAATCTGGTCAGAGCTGGGGGAATTACCAGAAGCGGTAGAATTTTTTCATTGCCCAAAGTGGTGGCTGAGAAGTCTGATAAAGGGAAAGGCAAGATAGTGGTAGAAGAAATTCCTCGGGCGGGCGAGAAGGAATCTCTGGCAAAGGATATGGAAGAGTTCATGAAGTTGATTAGAAAAAGCGACTACAAGAAAGTCAACCATCTGCAACAAACTCCTTCCAAGATTTCTATACTATCACTGCTGTTGTGTTCAGAAGCGCATCAAATGCGTTGTTGAAGGTTTTAAGCACTGCTTACGTGCCACAAGAAATATCGGTTAACCAACTTGAAGGAGTTGTGGTGCATGTAAATGCAGGAAACGGTCTGGGGTTTACAAATTTAGACTTGACGCCAAAGGGTAGAAACCACAATTTGGCACTGCATATTTCAATCGAGTGCCAGGGAACAGTGATATCACATGTCCTTGTTGATACATGGTCGTCCTTGAATGTACTTCCAAAGAAAGCATTAATGAAGATAGATCATCAGGGTCTTTATTGTACACCAAGTGATTTGGTTGTACTCTGTCTATCCAAGTGGGCCCTGAGGTATTTGAGGCGGTATTTTACATCATGGACATTCAGCCTGCTTACAACTGTCTGTTGGGTCGTCCATGGATACACTCTGCTGGGGCTGTTACGTCCACTCTGCATCAAAAGCTGAAATATATGGTTGGAGGCAGTGTTGTGACGGTATGTGGGGAGGAAGATATCATGATTAGCCACTTGTCATCTTTCAAATATGTCGAGGTAGACGGAGAAATTCATGAGACTTTGTGTCATGCCTTCGAAACTGTGCAAGTGAAGGACAAATCTCTAGTTGTGAACAAAGAACCAGAAGTGGCTATGTCATCTTTCAAAGAGGCTCAAGCGGCAGTACAGTCTGGGGCATCGCAAGGATGGGGAAAGGTGCTAGACATACCTCAGAAGCAGGACAAGTTTGGGTTGGGGTACCACCCATCATCTTCACAGAGCGCGCCGCGCTACAAGGGGCCCGTCAAGTTCACCAGTGGGGGTGTCATTTTTGAGCAAATCAATGTTGTTTCTGATGATGAAGCCGGGGACACTGATTGTGACATGGATGCTTTGATCCGGCCAAGCGCTCCCGGACAGAAGTTATGCAACTGGTCCATTGAGGAATTTGTCAAGTGACACGTGAACAGTAATACTTTGTTTTCTCAGTTATTGTGTAACCCTATGTTCTGCCCGGAGCATAGTGGTCTTTGTCTGTAGGGCCTTATGCTTGCTTATGTTTGAACAATCCTTTTATCATTAATCAAAAGCCGTTTTTCTCATTCGAATTTTGTGATCCTTGTTTTTCTTCTTTTTGTTTTCTAACATTAAAATGACAATGTGGTTTGTGTTTATTTTGTTTACATATCATTTAAGCATAAAATCATCATCATTGCAGGTTACACATTTCAGATACCACCGACTCAGACTCGTCTATGACTCAGTGTGACTTTGACAATCCGATCTTTCAAGCAGAAGAAGAGATCGATGAAGATGAAGACCTACCCGAAGAGCTTGCTAGATTGTTGAGACAAGAGGAGAAGTTCATCCTGCCTCATCAGGAGGAAGTTGAAGTCATCAACCTAGGAACTGAAGAGGATAAGAAGGAATTCAGAATAGGGGCCGCGCTACCAGATAATGTCAAGCAAAGACTGGTTGAGTTACTCCAAGAGTATAAGGATGTCTTTGCTTGGTCATATGAAGATATGCTTGGACTCGACACAGATATTGTAGTTCACCGCCTGCCTCTTCGAGAAGAGTGTCCTCCTGTTAAACAAAAATTGAGAAGAACCAGGCCTGATATGGTAGTGAAGATCAAGGAAGAAGTCCAAAAGCAATTGGACGCCTGATTTCTTGCCGTGACAAACTACCCTTCGTGGGTCGCCAACATCGTGCCTGTGCCTAAGAAGGACGGCAGAGTCAGGATGTGTGTTGACTATAGAGACCTGAATAGAGCGTGCCCAAAGGATGATTTCCCGCTCCCTCATATTGACGTGCTTGTTGATAACACCGCACAATACTCAGTGTTTTCCTTCATGGACGGTTTTTCCGGATACAATCAGATTAAGATGGCACCGGAGGATATGGAGAAAACGACATTTATCACGCCGTGGGGGACATTTTATTACAAGGTGATGCCTTTTGGTTTGAAAAACGTAGGGGCAACCTATCAGCGGGCTATGGTGACTCTCTTTCATGATATGATTCATCATGAGATTGAAGTATATGTTGATGATATGATTGCGAAGTCCCAAACGGAGGAGGAGCATCTGGTCAATCTGTTGAAGCTGTTTGAGAGGCTTAGGAAATTCAAGTTGAGGTTGAATCCAAATAAGTGTACTTTTGGAGTTTGGTCTGGAAAGTTATTGGGGTTCATTGTCAGTGAAAAAGGAATTGAGGTTGATCCTGCAAAGATCAAGGCAATTCAAGAAATGCCAGCACCAAAGACCGAGAAACAAGTTTGTGGTTTCTTAGGTAGATTGAACTACATTGCTCGGTTCATATCTCACCTCACAGCTACTTGTGATCCATTATTTAAGTTATTAAAGAAAGATCAGGTGGTCGTTTGGAATGAGAATTATCAGAAAGCATTTGAGAAAATAAAAGAGTATTTGCAGGAACCTCCGATACTGATACCTCCGGTAGCTGGAAGACCATTGATTATGTACTTAACGGTTCTTGAGAACAGTATGGGTTGTGTCCTCGGTCAACACGACGAGACTGGAAGAAAAGAGCATGCGATTTACTATCTGAGTAAAAAGTTCACAGATTGTGAGTCCCGCTACTCAATGCTTGAGAAAACATGTTGCGCACTTGCTTGGGCTGCCAAACGTTTAAGATAGTATATGCTTAACCATACAACCATGCTGATTTTGAAGATGGATCTGATCAAATATGTATTCGAAAAGCAAGCGCTTTCGGGGAGAATTGCTAGATGGAAAATGGTACTGACAGAATACGACATTCAATATGTTTCTCAGAAGGCCATCAAAGGAAGTGTTTTGTCAGAGTACCTTGCCGAACAACCTATCAAAGACTATTAACTAATGAAGTTTAAATTTCCTGACGAAGACATTATGTTCCTCAAGATGAAGGATTGTGACGAATCACTACCAGATGAAGGTCCTGAACTTGGCTCCCAATGGCAGTTGATATTCGATGGTTCCGTCAACTCATACGGAAGTGGAATTGGGGCAATCATTACAACACCCCATGGGTCTCACATCCCATTCACTGCCAGACTGACATTTCCGGTCACCAACAATGAGGCTGAGTATGTAGCATGTATCATGGGTCTCGAAGAAGCTATTGATTTGAGGATCAAGAATCTCGATGTATATGGCGATTCCACACTAGTTGTGAATCAAATCAAGGGAGAATAGGAAACTTGTCAACCTAATTTGATTCCTTACATGAATTATGCAAGGAGGTTGTTACCTTTCTTCGACAAGGTGAAGTTTCACCATGTGCCGCGAGCGGAGAATCAAATGGCAGATGCTCTGGCAACGTTGTCTTTGATGTACAAGGTTAATTTTTGGAATGAAGCTCCCATAATAGTTATCTCCCGCCTTGATAGACCCAATTTCATATTCGCCATTGAGGAGGCCTTCGACGACAAACCTTGGTATTTTGAAATCCAAAATTTCCTTAAGAACCAGGAGTATCCGATTGGGGCATCCAGTCGAGATAAGAAGACTCTAAGGAGATTTTCTGGCAATTTTTATCTGAATCAGGATGGTATGCTTTATAGAAGAAACCATGATTTGGTGCTGTTGAGATGCGTGGATGAAAAAGAAGTAAATCTGCTTATGGAGGAGGTCCACGAGGGTACTTTTGGCACGCATGCCGGCGGACATGCTGTCGCTACTGCGAAAATTGGCGCCGGCTGAACAGAAGAGTCGCCACCGCGCGTTATTCATCCCAACGGAGGGAAAGGAAACGCTCGAAGTAAACCTACCGCAAAACGGGGAAAGGAATGGTCATCGCAACCAAATCCTGGATTCGGGAGTCGGTTACGCAAGGGGAAGGTATTAGCACCCCTCACGTCCGTCGTACTCGACGGGATCCACGCATGTTTTCTGGTACGGATTGTTATTCTATCTATTCTATAGGGTTAAGGGTTAAAAGAAAATAAAATGACTCGGCAAAGTATCGCACTTTATGCCTACGTATTCCCGTCGGGAACGAGAAATCAGAGTCAACGTAGTTCGCCTACCTACGGGAAAGGAGGGGAAGGTTGCTCGCTAGGATATCGCATCCTATGCCTACGTACTTTCATACAGCATGAAAGATCAGAGCAAACGTAGTTCGGGCCACGTACGACACAAGTCTGTCTTGATTGTTTTTATTCCTTCTAAAAAAGGGTTTTTCTGATCAACAGTCCAAGCGGACAAAAATTGACGTTTTGATGAGTTCACATTCTTTTACGGAAGAAGTGTCTTTTATTGGGTTTGAAATCTTATTGTGTTTTTTGATTGTTTTAAGATGAGAAGAGAAACAGCAACTCTAACCTATGGTTGATGAGGGAATCAAACAAACCTAATGTTATCATGCATGGGTTAAGACCTAATGTCTATCATGTTCCTCTCTTGCGCAGAGAGAAACAAAGATCCTAAGGGATAAACGGAAACAAAAACAACAGATACAACAAAACAGTAAAATATGCATGAATGCAGCAGTACAAGCGAGGCAAGGGATTCCCACTCAACCTCGAACCTAGAAAACAACAGGCAGAAGCGAACGAAATTCGCTTCCAACCTAACAGATTAATTGGCAAACAATACAGTCCGGGAAACTCAAACAATACATCAAGAGCTTCTAAACAGCCAAAATAAACAGTAAACAGCAACTCTACACAGCAAGCTCCATCATCTTCTATCTTCAAGTCATCTTCAAAACATCTACAAGCTTCAAGCAAGCATCAATCTTCAAGGAGGGAAACTCTAATAGTAAACACCTTCAACAACTTCAAACAGCAGGGCTTCAACAGCAGCAATCAAATGCACAGCTTCAACATCACAATCTTCATCTTCCACAGCCTTCAAGCAAGGTCTCTATCTTCAATCTTTCATGGCTTTTCTTCAAGTCCAACTCTCCAAGATGAGTAGCAATTAACAAGATGAAATGGATGTTAAACAATCAGTTGCCTACCAAGGGTGGCCTACTGACTGTTAACATGATACAGACAGTTTTCTCTCAAAAGTTCTATCTTTTAAATACATTCACTAATCCTTCCAAAGGAAGGAGGTGAGTATTTTAAAGAGAATTTGAATCATAGAGAAAGAATGGAGGCAAACAAGACCTTCCATATTTATGAAGCAAGTTTCTACCCTAAGCTCTACCTAGCTCCTAGTTCCTATAATCTTCAACAGCTACAAGCAAGCTACAATCTTCATCAACTCTTGAAATTGATCTTCACTCCTTTTGTCTTCAATGGGCTTCATCAACAAAGTCTTCAACTCAAACCCATACCCCAAGCAGGCCCAATAACCCACACAATCAAGCAATAACCCTAGAAAGGGCACACCATATAATCAATCAATTATAAAAGTAAACTAAAATCTTAATACAATGGGGAAAACTCTAATATTTTTTCTAAGGGATCTATTATGCTTAACCTTAATACCCCTATAGGCCCAGGTCCTAATTCAATCTAAAAACCCAAAAGAAAATTGTTTTAATACACCTATGTTATGTTCAAAACCCTAATTAACGAGTCTAATAGTTTCTAACTGAACTACCTAAAATGAAATCCTAAAAATTGTGGTATAAAAACCAGGGGCACCTAATATCCATATCTAGTTGTACTAAAAAGAATGGGGTGAAAATCCTAAAGGAAACTCCTAAACTAAATTCTACAAATTAGAGCATCAACTAAAAGAATTAAAGAAGCAATTAAATGTAAAAGTATACAAAAAATATAAAAATGAAGTAAAATGACAATTTTATGATTTTATATTTTTCTTGACAGAAAAATGGAAAATGGGGAAAAAATCCCATTGAAAAATAGTGATTTTTCAATTTAATATGGTTTTTTAAAGTTATAAAAAATTTGGAGTGAAATTAATATGAGAAAATGCATGGGGGTGCACCAAGTAATAATATTCAGTTAGTTTATGGTTTGGGCCCAGATAGGGGGTGGCGAATAGCAAAGCGTGCCTGGGCCCATTATATCAGAAAAAAAACAAAGAAAATCAAAAGAAAAATAGAAAAATTGGCGGTGCAGAAATGAAAGAAAATTAGTTATAAAGTGATTTGGGCCTGCATGGGGGGTTGGAATAGCAGATTCACACAAAGCCCATGGATGCGTTTTAATGAAACGCTGCGTTTTATACGCCCAGCTTTCCCTCTCATTTCTTCGTTCGAATCTCAGCCGTTTGATCCGTTTTCAGTCAACAAGGTCCACGCGCATCTGACGGTTGATGAATCGTCTTCTTCGTGGGACAATTAGGGTTTGCTGCAACACCATTAACACACCCTCCATGCACAGATCTTATCCCTCATCGTTCTCACTCATCTCTCCATCAAATGACTCGATGTAAGAACCAATCTTGTTCTATTTTTCACGTAGAACACAACCATGCCATTAGTTTGTATTGAAACGCCATAAATCACGCAAACCGAACGGGGGAATTCCATGAACTCACAATTTCATCAGTTTTCAACCTCAACTAAACGTAACATTCTCTATACAAAACTGATCCTCATGCTATACTCATCAAGACCAGCCACTAATCTGACATTAAAACTCAATATATCCTTCATTCTAACTCCATCAAGAATTCGTGCGCATACATCAAACTCCACCAAATCTTGCCAAATTCTCCAAAAACGATCCTCTAGTCATCTATAGCATGTTTAACCTAACAATTCTACTTCATGCTACCTAATTCAGGCCAAATCGTGAGAGATACTAACCTGGTAAGAAGATGAAAACAGAAGGTTGAATTCTTCAATTCAAAGCTTGCAATGCTCCAGGATCACTCAATGGACCATGATCTTGATTTTGTATGCAACAATTCTTGCTCAAACCACCTGGATCATCATAACCGATTTCAATTGCACTTGGATGTGAGAATTTGCAGAACACGATTCTTGCCCCAATCCACTCAGATCTTGATTGTAATATGATCAGTGATGATTATTGAATTGGATAGAAACAAAAACTTGAAAGAATGATGAAGAATTGAGAGGATTCGAAGCAATTTGCAAAAGAGCAAGATGAAGTGAAACTATGAGTTTTCTATTAAAATGAAGTTCAACCTTGCTTTGGATCAGTTAGAATGAATATATAGATGATGATGGAAAGTTCCAGAACTTGCTAGATTGATCCCATGAGAAGTTGTTTATATCATTGCATGAGAATTTGAAAAATGCAAGTTGAAAAATCAGCTCATGAAGACCTTGTTGCAGCTCCTCATTCTCACTTGAAAATCTCATTAGGTGATATTTTGAACATGTTGAAAGGCCTTGCTAGCTTGCACATTAATCCCTTGTATGCATTGGATGTGTAACTTCAATTATAAGCAAGCTATGATAATTCCCAAATTCTGATCTCAAAGCACAAATCTAACATTGCCAATAGCCTTAAAATGTCATTTACCTTCAAAATGGTTGGTCATATGCTTGGTTTTGCTTTTGTATCAAAAATTCACAAGTTTGGTCATTTAAAAATGTACTTTTTCCTTTATAATTGGTCAATTTTGCAATTCTAAGCTATGAGCATTTCCAACTTGCCACAACCACTTTTATAGACTCAAAATGTCATTTGGAGCAAGTTTGATGTTGAACATTTCTTCATTTGAAGTTTGGAAATAGGAGTTTTGGGCATATGCTTGAAATGACCTGTAATTCCACTTTCCCAAAATACCCCTGGCTTGCCAAGATCATAAGTAGAGTTATACAAATCAAATGAAGGAATACCATACCTTTCTAGAAAGCTAAGATCATGAGGAACAACTTTCATGTTGGCCAAAAATCCATTTGAACATTCCTTATGGGGCAAAAATTGCTTGGAAGTCAAGTAACTTTTACTGACAAATTTCAGTGTCCTCAGATGACCTGTAACTTGCAAGAACCATAACTTGAATTCTATAAATCTCCTTGATGCCTTCCACCACTAAAATTAAAGGTCTTGAGATACTCTACAAGTTTCATGTTGGCCAAGGATCCATTTGAGACTTGAATTTTAAATTATCTTGCTTGGAAGTTTACCCTAAATCAGGGGATTTTACACAGAAACCCTAATTTAGAAACTTCTCTTCTTCTTGATTTCTTTTGATTTCCCCTTGGAACAACACCACATCCATATCCACATATCAAATGATGAATCCCACATCCTCCAAATAGGCCTTGATGCCCTTCAATCAAGCATTTGACCTAGGGTTGACCCAGGGTTGACCCAGATGACACCCTGGTTGACTGTCTTCAACTGTAGCTCTTGTAACCACACCAATGACTTGTCTTACTTTCAAAATGACCCTCTAGGTCTTCCATGCCCTCAATTCATAGTCCACACCGTCTCTGATGATCTTCAAACCCCCTTAAGATAGGAGAAAAACCCACTGATTGGTCCACTAACTTCTCAAGCTTCAATTTCTTTCTGATGACTTGGATAGGCTTGAATTTGAATAAGAACCTCTTGATAAGCTCATAGAGATAAGAATGGAACTTGGTCCCTTGTTGGATGGCTTGCCCATGCTATGCTATGCAGATGAATGAATTATGTACATGACCTAATATGCAAATGCTAAAGCTATAAGACATAAAATCAGGTGAAATAAGTTGGTCAAATTTTGGGGTGCAACAGCTGCCCCTATTCAAACGATTTGGACCCGACTGGGTGAAACGCCCGGAGCCTTCAGACAATCAAGGTACGAAACGGTTGAATACCAATAAACCCGGAAATTTGCCAACTGCAAAACAAACTACACCACTACTTGGGGAATACTATTTACAAATCTGATTCCAACACCATTTTGTCAATACTGAAATAAACTTATTGGTTTCACTGGAAGAAGACTTTTGTATGAGTGCAACTCTATTTCGTCGTGGGACACATACTATACTCCCTACGAGGAAATCATCCGCCTATCCAATACAGGAATACTCTTCTGCCTACATTACAGGAAATCTTCCTCCGCCTATCAATACGGGAACATACTTCTGCCTACATCACAGGAAAAATCTTCATCCGCCTATCCAATACGGGAATACACTTCTGCCCACATTACAGGAAATCTTCTTCATCCGCCTATCCAATACAGGAATACACTTTTGTCTAAAATCACAGGAAATCTTCTTTCGCCTATCAATACGGAACTTTGACTTCTGCCCATCACACGGGAATGTCTTCGTCTGCCCATCACACAGGAATGTCTTCGTCTGCCCATCACACAGGAACTTTGACTTTTGCCCATCACACAGGAATTCTGACTTCTCGGACATAGCTTCTTTGCCTATTCTTTGCAGTAACTAACTCCGCTGGGGGATGTTCCGAGAATAACTGTCAAACACTCGCGTCAATACCAAGTGACCACCTATGAATTTTGATTTCGTGAAAACCTCGTGCCAATGCACAACAATCTTGAAAAAACATCCCGCTGGCCGGGTACAACAATGCCTCAATCGACAACTCTGTGGGGAACAATAAACTGAACTACATCACACGTCTCTGGGCGAGACCTCGATTGTCTAGTACCATCTGACCTTTAGAACTCCATACTCCTATTGAGAAAATACCTGAAAGCAAAGAGTCAATCAACCTGATCTATGCTTCAAAATGTGTATGTTTGATAATGGCGTAATGCTCCATATAATAAGGAAATGCTACACGTTTTATTTGGTGGATGAAAATATGACACTATATGTCGATGCAAATGCAGGTTCAAGCTGTTGGGGATAAGCTCTGACGAACTTGCTTCACTAATCCTTGCTGTTGAGGACAAATAACACCATGCTGGGGAGTGAACGGGTATCACGAAGTATTCTGGCAAAATAAATACCAGGACATACAACCAACTCTGCTGGGGAGAGATCTGAACTTTAATTTCCACTGGGGGGAAAGAAAATTCTTGCTGAATAGAGAGAACTCCGCTGGGGGGAAGAAACGACTCTCTTGGAGACAAAACTGGCTCCGCTGGGGGGAGAATAAAGGATCCTACCGGGAAGGAAACCTCTGCTAGAGAGAGTAGACGACCCTACTGGGGATAATGGATCTTCCTTGAGGAATGTACACTGTCTGAGCACAACCTGCCAACCTGGAATTACTACTCTAAGGCTAAACAACTCTGCTCGGGATAGAAAGCCCTTGTGGAGGAAATCGTACCGTCTGGGTACAAATCACAATCTTGAGATTATCAACTCTTGTTGGAAACAACTGACCCTGCGGGGGAAAAAGGAAAACCATCTTTCTGAACCAATCTTGACTTGGTCATCCATCTTGAGAACCTTCTCAACTGGGGATTGCATCTACACATGCTCACTTCTGTGGGGATTACCACCTTGCCGGAGACATCTCTATTAAGATACTCTTCTGGGGAATTAATCTTGTCCTTCAATAAAGGGGAACGCCATTTCCACTTCCGGGAACACGACCTGCGTGGGGATTTACCTCAACTGTAATCACATCTTTCATCCAATGCCCTGGCTAGGCCACAGTAATTCTCTTTCGATTGCTTCAAACAGGCAAGGACCCTGCAAAACAGCGCAAACGCGACAAAACAAGTCCATACAACCGAATCTATTCGGGTTAGCATTCGTGACATCATTTCAGTCAATTCAAAGTTTTAGCAATTATTGGCAAGGGCCAACACCGTTATGTACATGCTAGTTTTGTCAAAACAATCGGCGTTTTTTCACATACAAAACAATAAAGAACAAATATCAAGTACTGAATAACATGTTTTATTGATAGGGCCTCTAAATAGGCAGAGTTTTGTACACTGGATGTAACTCCTGAAAAGAGGTAGCTACGCACGAACAAGTACACAAGTATGCATAGGAAGCATAAATACTAACACAAATATGTACACATGTCGGCAACGGGATGCAGACAAACACCATGAGCTGATCCTCCTATGACTCGCCTGACTCTGGCGCTTTCCCGGTATTCAACTTTCCGAAGAGGTTGTATCTGATAAACGAATCCTCAAGTATTCTCCGGCACCAATGTGCAATGCAGTATCAAAATCGGACCGCAGTCATTTGCTTTTCAAATCCCTAACTTTTGCGTGAACCGCCCTTTACGGGTTTTCAATTCACCGGGATACCCTTTTTTGCCGAAGCCGCCCAGTGTAGGTTTTCGACTTCGCGGGTGTACATTTTTTTCAATTTTATCCCTAACTTTTGCCCGAACCTTTTATTCTGTTTTTGGTTCGCCAGGATGCCCCATTTTTGCCTGGACTCTCCTTTTTTGTCCAGCGGGTCAATTTCAAGCAAAATATTGTTTAACTGCGTCCGAATTCACAGGCGATGTAAAGTCCTCACCGTCCATGGTGGACAACAACAAAGCTCCTCCTGAAAAGACTTTTCTGACAACGTATGTCCCTTCGTAGTTGGGGGTCCACTTGCCCCTGTGATCTGCCTGTGGCGGGAGAATCCTCTTTAGCACAAGGTCGCCCGTCTGAAAGCTCCGAGGATGTATCTTTTTATCATACGCTTTCTTCATTCGGCTCTGGTACAAACGACCATATGCTAGAGAAGCTAACCTCTTCTCATCCATTAAACTCAGCTGGTTCAACCTGTCTCTCACCCATTCTTCCTCGTCTAGTTGGACATCTCGTAATACCCTCAGGGAAGGAATCTCAACTTCCAGTGGTAACACTGCTTCCATTCCATATACCAACGAGAACGGGGTTGCCCCGGTTGATGTGCGTACCGTCGTACGATAACCGTGCAAAGCAAAAGGTAGCATCTCATGCCAGTCCTTATAGGTCACCACCATCTTCTGAACAATCTTCTTTATGTTCTTATTGGCCGCCTCAACAGCGCCATTCATCTTGGGTCGATAAGGGGAGGAGTTGTGATGCTCGATCATAAAACTCTGACACAGCTCCTTCATTATTCTGTTATTTAAGTTCGAACCATTGTCGGTAATTATCCGCTCGGGGATTCCATATCTGCAAATGATATCTCGCTTGATAAACCTGGCTACCACCTGCTTGGTCACATTTGCATAGGATGCTGCTTCCACCCATTTGGTAAAATAATTGATTGCTACCAAAATGAAACGGTGTCCGTTAGATGCCGTCGGCTCGATCTTTCCAATCATGTCGATTCCCCACATTGAGAATGGCCACGGTGACGACATCACGTTCAGAGGACCCGGGGGCACATGGATCTTATCTGCATAGATCTGGCACTTATGACACTTCTTCGCAAACTTGAAACAATCGGTTTCCATAGTTAGCCAATAATAACCTGCCCGCAGCAGCTTCCTCGTCATAGCATGCCCACCAGCATGCGTACCAAATGTACCCTCATGTATTTCCTCCATGAGCAGCTTCGCCTCTTTCTCGTCTATACAACACAGTAGCACCAAGTCGTGATTTCTCTTGTATAGGACGCCGTCTGGATTCAGATAGAAATTACCCGCCAATCTCCTGAGAGTCTTCTGATCGTGACTGGATGCCCCAGCCGGATATTCTTTGTTTTTCAGGAAATTATGGATATCAAAATACCAGGGTTTATCATCAGATGCTTCGTCGATGGCAAATACGAAGGAAGGTTTGTCAAGCCGAGAGATAACAATCCTGGGAGCCTCATTCCAGAAGTTGACTTTATACATGGAAGACAATGTGGCCAGGGCGTCAGCCATCTGATTCTCTGCTCGCGGTACATGATGCAATTCAACCTTGTCAAAGAAGGGCAACAATCTCCTCGCATAATTCATATACGGTATCAAATTGGGCTGACGTGTCTCCCATTCTCCTTTTATTTGATTCACCACCAGAGCCGAGTCTCCATATACATCCAGATTTTTGATTCGCAGATCAATGGCTTCTTCAAGCCCCATGATACAAGCTTCGTATTCGGCTTCATTATTGGTAACTGGAAAGGTCAATCGAGCAGTGAATGGTATGTGCGACCCATGTGGAGTAGTGATGATTGCCCCTATTCCTCTACCATAGGAGTTTACAGCTCCGTCAAAGATCAACTGCCATTTTGAACCCAACTCTGGTCCTTCGTCCGACAACGGTTCTTCACAATCTTTCATCTTCAGGTACATGATATCCTCGTCAGGAAAATCAAACCTCATCGATTGGTAGTCCTCAATAAGTTGCTCTGCCAAATACTCAGATAATACACTCCCCTTTATAGCCTTCTGTGAGACATACTGGATGTCGTATTCGGTCAAAACCATCTGCCAACGGGCAATTCTCCCCGATAATGCCTGCTTTTCAAATACGTATTTGATAGGATCCATCTTCGAGATGAGCATGGTTGTATGGTTCAGCATGTATTGCCTCAAACGCTTGGCGGCCCAGGCTAGCGCGCAACAAGTTTTTTCGAGCATTGAGTATCGAGATTCACATTCCGTAAACTTCTTACTCAGGTAGTATATCACATACTCTTTTCTCCCTGTCTCGTCGTGTTGACCGAGAACACAACCCATGCTTCCCTCAAGAACCATCAAATACATAATCAAGGGTCTCCCTGCCACTGGAGGTATCAAAATAGGAGGCTCCTGCAAATACTGTTTTATTTTATCGAACGCCATTTGACAATTTTCATTCCATGTTACAGCCTGGTCTTTTTTCAACAGCTTGAATAACGGCTCACACGTAGCTGTTAGGTGAGATATGAACCGAGCGATGTAATTCAACCTCCCTAAAAACCCGCGTACCTCTTTTTCTGTTTTAGGCGTCGGCATCTCTTGTATTGCTTTTATTTTTGCAGGATCGACCTCTATTCCTCTTTCGCTCACAATAAACCCCAACAGTTTACCCGATCTCACCCCGAAGGTGCATTTATTAGGGTTCAGTCTCAAGCTGAACTTCCTAAGCCTCTTGAATAGCTTATGCAGATTCACCAAATGTTCTTCCTCCGTCTGGGATTTGGCAATCATATCATCTACATATACTTCAATCTCTTTATGCATCATGTCATGAAAGAGAGTAGTCATCGCTCTTTGATATGTTGCCCCAACATTTTTCAATCCGAAAGGCATCACTTTGTAACAAAATGTTCCCCACGGTGTTATGAAAGTGGTCATCTCCATGTCTTCGGGTGCCATCTTGATCTGATTATACCCCGAGAATCCGTCCATAAAAGAAAAGACAGAGAACTGAGCAGTATTGTCAACCAACACATCGATGTGAGGAAGTGGAAAATCGTCTTTCGGGCTCGCTTTGTTCAAATCACGGTAATCTACGCACATTCTCACTTTACCGTCTTTCTTTGGCACTGGTACAATATTAGCGACCCATGAGGGATATTTTGTAACAGCTAGGAAACCAGCGTCCCACTGCTTTTGAACTTCCTCCTTAATCTTCACTGCCATATCAGGCCTAGTTCTGCGAAGCTTCTGTTTAACCGGCGGGCACTCTTCCTTTAACGGCAGACGGTGTACAACCATATCTGTATCCAATCCGGGCATGTCTTCGTACGACCAAGCGAATACATCACTGTACTCTCTGAGCATCTCAACCAATCTTCGCTTGACGTCGCTCTGCAGCGCGGCTCCTATACGGATGTTCCTTTCAACCCCTTCCGACCCCAGGTTAATAATTTCAATGACCTCTTCATGAGGCAGAATAATTCGTTCTTCTTGCTTTACCAACCAAGACAACTCTTCTGGAACGTCGCCATCTTCAACCCTCTCTTCTTCGGCCTGAAATACTGGGTGCTCAAAGTCGAAGTGAGTCATAGGCGGTTCAATGATGTCATCTGAAAATGTTATCCTGCAAAAGGAATGGTTAAATGCTTCAACATGTGTATAAAGCGAGTAACCACGTTGCCATTTTATTGTTAAACACAAAAACAGGAAAAACAGAGATCGCAATATTTGCATGCAACAAAACGCCTTTTTATTTAATGATTTAAACATCACAATGTACATAAAAGAGTAACCCTAAGCAAAGTCACGAGGCCCCGGGCAGGACACCGGATTATTCAACAATTGAAAAACAAAGAAATTACTGTTTTGTAGTCACGGGAACAAATTCCTGAATTGACCAGTTGCATTGCCCTTGCCCCGGCATGCTTGGCTGGATCCAAGCATCCATGTCACAGTCACTATCCCCCTCCTCTGAATCGGAGACAACATTGATGGCTTCAAAACAAACCCCACTGGGCGTGATCGTCACTGGTCCTTTGAATTTTGGTACCCCTGCAATGGGCGCTGATGATGACGGCTGATAACCCAGTCCGAACCTGTCCAGCTTCACAGGTATGTCTAGTACACGGCCCCAACCCTTCGTCTCTCCTGCTTGCACTAAAGCCTGCGCTTCTTTGTACGAGGATACAACCACTTCCGGCGCTTTACTGACGACTGGAGATTTATCCTTGATTTTCAAACTTTCAAACCCCTGGCAGGGCGTCTCATGAATTTCACCATCGACCTCGATGTATTTGAATGAGGACAAGTGACTCACCAAGATATCCTCCTCTCCACAGACGGTAACGACACTGTCACCCACCATATACTTCAATTTCTGGTGCAAAGTAGAGGTAACTGCCCCAGCACCATGTATCCACGGGCGTCCTAATAAGCAATTGTACGCGGGGTGAATGTCCATAATGTAAAACTCCGTTTCAAACACCTCTGGTCCCACTTGCAAGGGTAACGTTATCAATCCAAACACCGATCTTCGGGTGCCGTCAAATGCCCGAACCACCAAATCACTTGGTGTACAAATGATTCCCCGGATGTCTAGCTTCATCATGGCCTTCTTGGGAAGTACGTTCAAAGAAGATCCTGTATCTACCAATACGTGGGACATGACCGTGCCCCGACATTCAACAGAAACATGCAGCGCCATGTTGTGTTCTCTCCCCCTTGGGGTCAAATCATAATCAGTGAATCCCAAACTGTGACCGGCGTTCACATGGGCCAGTACCCCCTCCAACTGGTTGACAGACACATCCTGAGGTACGAATGAAGTATCCAAAACCTTCAACAATACATTCCGATGTGCTTCGGAGCATAACAACAATGATAGTATGGATATCTTCGATGGTGTTTGTTGCAAGTGCTCGACAATCTTGTAGTCGCTTTTTCTAATTAGGCGCATGAACTCCTCTACGTCCTTCAGTGACGTTTCCTTCTCATTTCTCTGTGCAGGTATACCCTCGTTCACTTTTTCTTTTCCTCGAGCCAAACGCTGAGCTTCTATCTCTGGTGACACAAAGATCCTTCCACTTCGAGTCATCCCACCAGTTCCAACAACGTTGTCAACAACTTCGGCTGGTTGCTTATTCCATTCTATTTTCTCGCCATTGCAGTAGGCTTCCAACCCGTAGGTCCAGGGTACGACTTTAGTATTTTCATACGGGACAGGCCCCGCTTTTGTGATGGTGATCGTTGGCCGCCTGGCTGGCGCCGTTATAGTAATCGTCTTTCGTGGGATAGTCACCATCGCTACATCATTAGCCTTATCCATCATAACCTCCGCAGGTTTCTCAACGACTGTGCTGTCAAACTGTAATCTACCCTCGTCCATCAAAGCCTGAATACCTCTTTTCAACTCAGTGCAGCCCCCATCTTGAGCCCAGCAATCCAGACAATACTCATCATAGCCCGGATAAACACCTCCTCTCAACAATCTGCTTTTAACCTCGCACAGTGGAGTCTTGAGCTCATCGACACTCAATACCAAATTCAGCTCTTCCTCTGTCAACACAGCATTTGCCCCATGGTTGGGCATAGGTGAATTCAAGATATTTGGGCCAGCTTGCCCGAAGTTGATGGCTTTGCTATCTAGCAGATCTTGTACCACATGCTTGAAAGCATGACACGTCTCTATGTCGTGGCCAGGAGCTCCGGAGTGAAACTCTCATTTCTTATTCGCATCAAAGCCAAATGGAGGGGTACCCGTCATTGGCGCCATGGTCCTCTTTTCTACTAAATTCAAACCCAGCAAGGTCTGAAGCAATTCCGCATATGTATAAGGAGGTACATCAAAAACCCTCTTCGGCCTCGCGTTAGGAAATCTCCTTTGACCCTGGTTCGGTCTATGCTGCTGCTGTTGTTGCTGTGGTTGTTGTTGCGGCGGTATCTGCTGTAACGGTACTGATTGCTGAGGGAATGGAATTGTGACACTTGCCACCTGTTGCGGATGATTGTACTGATTACGTCCTCTACCTCAGCCTCGGCCTCGGCCTCCGAATACTGCACTCGTGTCACCCTGACGGCGACCACCATAACCTTTTCTGTTATTTCCTGATGAAGTGGATTCCTCAGCGCGGAATATGCCCGCTTTAATATTACTTTCGATTTTCTCACCCATAAAGACTAGGTCCGAGAAACTACCCAAGGAAGTATGGAACAGCTTATCATAAAACACACCAGTAAATGTCCCTATGAACATATCATTCATCTCTTTGTCATCCAGCGGAGGATGAACTCGTGCGGCCATATCGCGCCATCTCTGCGCGTATTCCTTGAAGCTTTCATCCTTCTTTTGGGACAAACCCTGTAACAGAATCCGATTCGGGGCCAAGTCACTATTGTATTTATAATGCGCCACAAATGCGTCAGCCAACTGTTTCCAAGTCTTTATCTGGGTAGGCTCTAACCCCATGTACCATTCAAGAGAAGGACCAGACAAACTGTCCTGAAAGAAATGCATCAGCATTCTTTCGTCATTCGAATAAGCCGACATTCTTCTATAGTACGACCGCACATGAACCTTGGGGCAAGTATCTCCCTTGTACTTGTCAAAAGTTGGAGCCTTAAATTTC
The DNA here is from genome assembly GCA_963859935.3 of Lathyrus sativus. Taxonomy (NCBI): domain Eukaryota; kingdom Viridiplantae; phylum Streptophyta; class Magnoliopsida; order Fabales; family Fabaceae; genus Lathyrus; species Lathyrus sativus. Next base: position 2,538,150 of record CAWUDS030007529.1, read on the forward strand.
AAAGGTACCCTCAGACCGGGTACCAGTCCCATCGTGGTCATGTCCAAACCAGAAGCACTTTGATTCACAACACCTTTCATCTGCTCCTCGAGCATCTTAATTCGCTGCGTGTTGTCTACAGGACCGTCAAAACCTCTACCAGAGAATGCATCTTCCTGCTGATCTTCGTTCCAGTTGACATTTTCATTGCCAAAGCCATCATACCCTTGATTGCGGCCAAATACATTCTGATTCATCATTGGTCCTTGACCTCTAATTCCGTATCCCTGATTGATACCAGCCGGTCCACACCCATTATTAACGAATCCAGTGCCGTTACCATTATTAGCCATTCATCCATAACCTTGGTTAACCATACCAGCACCGTCGTACCCAAAGCCAAACCTGCCATCCTGACCACCATAGCCAAAGCCTTGCTCATTGTATCCGAAACCCGCGTTTCCGAAACCATTGTCTCCGTTATTATTGACGCCACCCAAATTGGCATCCTTGAGACCAACATTATTAACAACAACTTCATTTCCAACTCCATTGTTACCATTTCCGGTGCCAGCCCCGTTGTTCGCATTCACGCCCGACACATTTACCACAGGAGGGTTCACTACCGGCTGAGGAGTATGCACACTGCCTCCATGAATAGTCTCAACTTGTACAGAGTGGTGGTCCTCATTACCACCTCCATTTGCCCTTGCCAATGGCGGCAACACCAGAGTCTGCAGGTTTTCCTGCCCCTTCATAACCGTTTCCATAGTCTGCATGAACTGTGCGAGCCTCTCCCGCATCTCCTGCATCTCTTGCTATACTTAATCCATAATCTTCTTACAGTTTGTGCGAGTGGGGATACCGGTGAGGACGTTGACTTGCAATTCTGTAAACCTGTCGAGATGAGGAAGATGCGATACAGTTTCAATGATTAGCTGATAAATGCAATATGTATGCACATGCAATGCAATATGTGTCTGTGCGTTAGGGCATATTATTCCCCCAACTCTAGTGCCATGTGCTCCGTGTCGTGCCGTGCCGTGACAGTGCGGTGATAATTGGCTGATAATCATTCACAGAAGACGGAACAACTTGTATATAGCTGATCGGGCAAAGTTATACATCAATGTAAGGTAGTACAATAGAAGGCATGACCTCAACCAACAGGCCTGGTGATGGTCAGCTCAAAACAACAATATACAAATCAAGTCAAGTAGGTTCGTAGCCCCTGTACTCCTTCAATAGCCTTTTGGTCTTTGGATGGTCCGGCTGAGCAAGCAGTCCTTCAATCAGTGCGTCACCCCGCCTGATCACACGCTTCAAATCCTCGATAGATTCTTCCCATTCACCGTCCCCAAAGCAATCATCAACCTTTCTCTTATGGGAGCGAGCTTCTTTCTTGCATTTGGCTACCTCATTCAATGCGTTCTGAAGAGCCCATCTAGCCATAACTTCCTCTTCGTACCTGAGCTTTCTAGTTTTCAGCTGGTGTTCCAAGTCAGAAATCTGCTGCTTTAGTTTGTCCTCCCTTTCTTTGTTATTGGTCAGCGTGGCATTCCACGTTTTGCTGAAAGAAGAGATTTCTCGATAAGCTACGTCTAGTGCCGTTTTCTTTGATTCAAGCATATCATGTGAACTCTTGAAATCCTTCCCCAAACGTTCCCGTTTCTGTTTCTCTTCAACCAGCTTAGCCTTCAACGAAGCTACTGTTTCAGTATGTTGTTGGAGAGAGTATACAGCTTCATTCTTCTGTCTTCTGAGCTGAGCCAGTTCTTTCTCTAATTCTTCATTAGCCAACAGCAAGGCTTCCTTCTCTTTTACAACTTGCTCATAGACCTCCATGGTAACGGTGGTTGGTTCCTCTACTGGAACATGAACATGGACTGGTGCAGCTGGAAACGGCATTAGCAACTGTTTTGCTCTCTCTTGTATCCAAGCTTTGTATGGTACATAAGCCTGACAATCATTCTTCCCCAATAGTAGTTTCCCTCTTCTGTTGATGCGTATCCAAGCGTGCTGAAGCTTGGCTAATAACTCTCCATTCAAGTCACCGGTGAAGTACACAGATTCCCGTACTTCTTCCTCCCTAGGTGGGTTCTTCAATGCGTATCCAAATTGGCGAACAAACAGAGATGGATTATAATTGATGCATCCTTTCCTTCCTATCAGAGGCACGTTCGGATACCCAGAGCAACTGAAAATAAGCTCAGACCCCAGCAAGTCTCGGTCAAACCATTCAATGTCTTCAGAAGATAGTCTCATCAGGCGCTCTGGCCAGTCAGCTGTAGTTGCGCCATCCACAAAAGGTCCCTTTAGGGGGAGATGGCTCTTAAACCACATGTTCAACAGCGGCGCACAACAATAAACAGTATTTCCTCTCCTATTTTCATTTTTGTAGTGCAATGAATGATAGAGATCTCCAATCAAGGTGGGTACAGGGTTGCCAGCAGCAAACAGATGAAAGGCGTCAAAGTCTACAAAATCGGGTAAATTGGGAAACATCACTATTCCGTAGATGCACAGAGCCAAAATAGCATTAAAGACTATCCAGCATCCGCTCTTGGCGTATTCTTGGGCTTTGCCAACCAGAAAACCGAGGGAGAAGCCTGGAACCCCGAGCCAAGAAGTCACTAATAGTTCAGAAGCGTTCATGTGTAAAGCCTGTGCTAAGTCCTCCAGCTTGGGCTTAGCGTCACAATGGATGAAAGGAACCTTATTTTGCACCGGCAGCTCAATAAACTCTGCGTACTCTTCCATGGTAGGCCCCAAAATAAAGTCAGCAAATGTGAAACATCTCAAGGCAGGGTCATAGAATTGCATCAATGTATACAGCCCATTCAGCTCAACAGCAGTTGGCTTGCAAACCAGTCTCAACAGTCTTCCATAACTCATCCTGAAACTTCTCCTGACCTCCTCATCAGCAAGGGAAATCAGACCAAGTAGGGGAGTAACGTCAGGTGTAGGTAACTTGTACGCAACTGTCCTTCTCAAACTAGCCATGATCCGAAATCAGAAGTTCCGAGCACTAGGGTCGGGGGATATGGAAATGCACCTGCAGCACAGACACACGTTAATGAAATGCACATGATAATAGTTATGCGAACAATGCAATGCAAATAGATGCAACAGGGACCAAATGCCATGGCTGAGAAGCCCGAACCACATCATAAGTCTCAAATAGGCCATCCAGAATTCCTCAAACCCTGGTCTTAGACAGACCCAATACAAAGCTTCGACTCTGGTCTCTGATAGACCCCGTAACATAACTCCAACTGATCTCTGATAGACCCCTCAACTGTCCATAAATATCCTGAATCTCAAATCAAGAAACAACCGGTATCTGAAGGTCTAGTTACCTGCATAGCCCCAAACCCTCTCACAGGTAGGTGTCCTAGTAACTGACAATGGTATGGCATCCTATGCGGTCGTCGGCGTCACAGACTTTCAGGGTTGACGATACGATTCCCAGAACGAGTGGCATCAGCAAATCCTGAAGAGGCCTCACTTAGCCAACTTCCAATTGATCGGTTCCCGGAGTCAACAATTCAACTAACCAACAACCCCTTCGACCCAAAGGGTAGAAAAAGAAGTCAACCAGAAGAACCTCGTCCGAGTGTGGATTTTGCGGGACACTAATGCAAGCAAAGCCGGCACGTGCCCACTACTTTCCACTCTAATTCTAAATGCACTCAAGCCCAGGTCCGGCTTATCTCTCAATCATAGAACACCCGTCACAACCCCCAACAACAACAACAATAATCAAAATTATAGGTGCTGGAAAGTAAATGACATAATGTAAATCCATACAAATTCCTCGACGGAAAAACAAGCGTTAGGATTGACTCGCTTAAGGGACGTTGGATCCCAAATGCATAAGGAACTATCACCGTCCTTAGCATCCAGGGGACGTTGGATCCCCAGCAGAGTCGCCAGCTGTCGCTACTGCGAAAATCGCGCCGGTTGAACAGAAGAGTCGCCACCCGCGCGTTATTCATCCCAACGGAGGGAAAGGAAACGCTCGAAGTAAACCTACCGCAAAACGGGGAAAGGAATGGTCATCGCAACCAAATCCTGGATTCGGGAGTCGGTTACGCAAGGGGAAGGTATTAGCACCCCTCACGTCCGTCGTACTCGACGGGATCCACGCTTGTTTTCTGGTACGGATTGTTATTCTATCTATTCTACAGGGTTAAGGGTTAAAAGAAAATAAAATGACTCGGCAAAGTATCGCACTTTATGCCTACGTATTCCCGTCGGGAACGAGAAATCAGAGTCAACGTAGTTCGCCTACCTACGGAAAGGAGGTGAAGGTTGCTCGCTAGGATATCGCATCCTATGCCTACGTACTTTCATACAGCATGAAAGATCAGAGCAAACGTAGTTCGGGCCACGTACGACACAAGTCTGTCTTGATTGTTTTTATTCCTTCTAAAAAAGGGTTTTTCTAATCAACAGTCCAAGCGGACAAAAATTGACGTTTTGATGAGTTCACATTCTTTTACGGAAGAAGTGTCTTTTATTGGGTTTGAAATCTTATTGTGTTTTTTGATTGTTTTAAGATGAGAAGAGAAACAACAACTCTAACCTATGGTTGAAAAGGGAATCAAACTAACCTAATGTTATCATGCATGGGTTAAGACCTAATGTCTATCATGTTCCTTTCTTGCGCAGAGAGAAACAGAGATCCTAAGGGATAAACAGAAACAGAAACAACAGATACAATAAAACAGTAAAATATGCATGAATGCAGCAGTACAAGCGAGGCAAGGGATTCCCACTCAACCTCGAACCTAGAAAACAACAGGCAGAAGCGAACGAAATTCGCTTCCAACCTAACAGATTAATTGGCAAACAATACAGTTCGGGAAACTCAAACAATACATCAAGAGCTTCTAAACAGCCAAAATAAACAGTAAACAGCAACTCTACACAGCAAGCTCCATCATCTTCTATCTTTAAGTCATCTTCAAAACATCTACAAGCTTCAAGCAAGCATCAATCTTCAAGGAGGGAAACTCTAATAGTAAACACCTTCAACAGCTTCAAACAGCAGGGCTTCAACAGCAGCAATCAAATGCACAACTTCAACAGCACAATCTTCATCTTCTACAGCCTTCAAGCAAGGTCTCTATCTTCAATCTTTCATGGCTTTTCTTCAAGTCCAACTCTCCAAGATGAGTAGCAGTTAACAAGATGAAATGGATGTTAAACAATCAGTTGCCTACCAAGGGTGCCTACTGACTGTTAACATGATACAGACAGTTTTCTCTCAAAAGTTCTATCTTTTAAATACATTCACTAATCCTTCCAAAGGAAGGAGGTGAGTATTTAAAAGAGACTTTGAATCATAGAGAAATAATGGATGCAAACAAGACCTTCCATGTTTATGAAGCAAGTTTCTACCCTAAGCTCTACCTAGCTCCTAGTTCCTATAATCTTCAACAGCTACAAGCAAGCTACAATCTTCATCAACTCTTGAAATTGATCTTCACTCCTTTTGTCTTCAATGGGCTTCATCAACAAAGTCTTCAAATCAAACCCATACCCCAAGCAGGCCCAATAACCCACACAATCAAGCAATAACCCTAGAAAGGGCACACCATATAATCAATCAATTATAAAAGTATACTAAAATCTTAATACAATGGGGAAAACTCTAATATTTTTTCTAAGGGATCTATTATGCTTACCCTTAATACCCCTATAGGCCCAGGTCCTAATTCAATCTAAAAACCCAAAAGAAAATTGTTTTAATACACCTATGTTATGTTCAAAACCCTAATTAACGAGTCTAATAGTTTCTAACTGAACTACCTAAAATGAAATCCTAAAAATTGTGGTATAAAAACTAGGGGCACCTAATATCCATATCTAGTTGTACTAAAAAGAATGGGGTGAAAATCCTAAAGGAAACTCCTAAACTAAATTCTACAAATTAGAGCATCAACTAAAAGAATTAAAGAAGCAATTAAATGTAAAAATATACAAAAAATATAAAAATGAAGTAAAATGACAATTTTATGATTTTATATTTTTCTTGACAGAAAAATGGAAAATGGGGAAAAAAATCCCATTGAAAAATAGTGATTTTTCAATTTAATATGGTTTTTTAAAGTTATAAAAAATTTGGAGTGAAATTAATATGAGAAAATGCATGGGGGTGCACCAAGTAATAATATTCAGTTAGTTTATGGTTTGGGCCCAGATAGGGGGTGGCGAATAGCAAAGCGCGCCTGGGCCCATTATATCAGAAAAAAACAAAGAAAATTAAAAGAAAAATAGAAAAATTGGCGGTGCAGAAATGAAAGAAAATTAGTTATAAAGTGATTTGGGTCTGCATGGGGGGTTGGAATAGCAGATTCACACAAAGCCCATGGATGCGTTTTAATGAAACGCTGCGTTCTATACGCCCAGCTTTCCCTCTCATTTCTTCGTTCAAATCTCAGCCGTTTGATCCGTTTTCAGTCAACAAGGTCCACGCGCATCTGATGGTTGATGAATCGTCTTCTTCGTGGGACAATTAGGGTTTGCTGCAACACCATTAACACACCCTCCATGCACAGATCTTATCCCTCATCATTCTCACTCATCTCTCCATCAAATGACTCGATGTAAGAACCAATCTTGTTCTATTTTTCACGTAGAACACAACCATGCCATTAGTTTGTATTGAAACGCCATAAATCACGCAAACCGAACGGGGGAATTCCATGAACTCACAATTTCATCAGTTTTCAACCTCAACTAAACTTAACATTCTCTATACAAAACTGATCCTCATGCTATACTCATCAAGACCAGCCACTAATCTGGCATTAAAACTCAATATATCCTTCATTCTAACTCCATCAAGAATTCGTGCGCATACATCAAACTCCACCAAATCTTGCCAAATTCTCCAGAAACGATCCTCTAGTCATCTATAGCATGTTTAACCTAACAATTCTACTTCATGCTACCTAATTCAGGCCAAATCGTGAGAGATACTAACCTGGTAAGAAGATGAAAACAGAAGGTTGAATTCTTCAATTCAAAGCTTGCAATGCTCCAGGATCACTCAATAGACCATGATCTTGATTCTGTATGCAACAATTCTTGCTCAAACCACCTGGATCATCATAACCGATTTCAATTGCACTTGGATGTGAGAATTTGCAGAACACGATTCTTGCCCCAATCCACTCAGATCTTGATTGTAATATGATCAGTGATGATTATTGAATTGGATAGAAACAACAACTTGAAAGAATGATGAAGAATTGAGAGGATTCGAAGCAATTTGCAAAAGAGCAAGATGAAGTGAAACTATGAGTTTTCTATCAAAATGAAGTTCAACCTTGCTTTGGATCAGTTAGAATGAATATATAGATGATGATGGAAAGTTCCAGAACTTGCTAGATTGATCCCATGAGAAGTTGTTTATATCATTGCATGAGAATTTGAAAAATGCAAGTTGAAAAATCAGCTCATGAAGACCTTGTTGCAGATCCTCATTCTCACTTGAAAATCTCATTAGGTGATATTTTGAACATGTTGAAAGGCCTTGCTAGCTTGCACATTAATCCCTTGTATGCATTGGATGTGTAACTTCAATTATAAGCAAGCTATGATAATTCCTAAATTCTGATCTCAAACCACAAATCTAACATTGCCAATAGCCTTAAAATGTCATTTACCTTCAAAATGGTTGGTCATATGCTTGGTTTTGCTTTTGTATTAAAAATTCACAAGTTTGGTCATTTAAAAATGTACTTTTCCCTTTATAATTGGTCAATTTTGCAATTCTAAGCTATGAGCATTTCCAACTTGCCACAACCCCTTTTCTAGACTCAAAATGTCATTTGGAGCAAGTTTGATGTTGAACATTTCTTCATTTGAAGTATGGAAATAGGAGTTTTGGGCATATGTTTGAAATGACCTGTAATTCCACTTTCCCAAAATACCCCTGGCTTGCTAAGATCATAAGTAGAGTTCTACAAATCAGATGAAGGCATACCATACCTTTCTAGAAAGCTAAGATCATGAGGAACAACTTTCATGTTGGCCAAAAATCCATTTGAACATTACTTATGTGGAAAAAGTTGCTTGGAAGTCAAGTAACTTTCATTGACAAATTTCAGTGTCCTCAGATGACCTGTAACTTGCAAGAACCATAACTTGAATTCTATAAATCTCCTTGATGCCTTCCACCACTAAAATTAAAGCTCTTGAGATACTCTAAAAGTTTCATGTTGTCCAAGGATCCATTTGAGACTTGCATTTTAAATTATCTTGCTTGGAAGTTTACCCTAAATCAGGGGATTTTACACAGAAACCCTAATTTAGAAACTTCTCTTCTTCTTGATTTCTTTTGATTTCCCCTTGGCACAACACCACATACATATCCACATATCAAATGATGAATCCCACTTCCTCCAAATAGGCCTTGATGCCCTTCAATCAAGCATTTGACCTAGGGTTGACCCAGATGACACCCTAGTTGTCTGTCTTCAACTGTAGCTCTTGTAACCACACCAATGACTTGTCTTACTTTCAAAATGACCCTCTAGGTCTTCCATGCCCTCAATTCATAGTCCACACCGTCTCTGATGATCTTCAAACCCCCTCAAGATAGGAGAAAAACCCACTGATTGGTCCACTAACTTCTCAAGCTTCAATTTCTTTCTGATGACTTGGATAGGCTTGAATTTGAATAAGAACCTCTTGATAAGCTCATAGAGATAAGAATGGCACTTGGTCCCTTGTTGGATGGCTTTCCCATGCTATGCTATGCAGATGAATAAATTATGTACATGACCTAATATGCAAATGCTAAAGCTATGAGTCATAAAATCAGGTGAAATAAGTTGGTCAAATTTTGGGGTGCAACACATGCCATGTCTCAAAAGTTGTTTCGAGCTGGGTATTATTGGCTCACGATGGAGTCAGATTGTTTTAAATTCGCGAGAAAATGTCATAAATGTCAGATCTATGCCGACAAGATTCATGTGCCGCCGTGTCCTTTGAATGTCATGTCATCTCCATGGCCCTTTTCCCATGTGGGGCATTGATATGATTGGAAAGATTGAGCCTACTGCATCCAATGGACACCGTTTCATCCTAGTAGCCATCGACTATTTCACCAAATGTGTCGAAGCAGCTTCTTATGCCAATGTCACCAAGCAGGTTGTGGCCTGGTTCATCAAAAGGGACATCATTTGCCGATATGGAATACCTGAAAGGATCATTACTAATAATGGATCTAACCTGAATAACAAGATGATGAAAGAGCTATGCCAGAACTTCAAGATTGAGCATCACAATTCGTCTCCCTATCGTCCGAAGATGAACGGCGCGGTCGAGGCGACCAACAAAAATATCAAGAAGATAGTGCAGAAGATGGTTGTAACCTATAAAGATTGGCACGAGACGTTGCCCTTTGCTTTACATGGATATCGCACCTCGGTGCGTACTTCAACTGGGGTAACTCCCTTCTCGTTGGTATATGGTATGGAAGTTGTCCTGCCACTAGAAGTCGAGATACCTTCCTTGAGAGTTCTGGATAACGTCAAACTAGATGAAGCAGAATGGGTGAAGAACTGGTTGAATTAGCTCAGCTTGATGGATGAGAAAAGGTTGGCGTCCATCACATACGGTCGTCTATACCAAAGCAGAATGAAGAAAGCCTTCGATAAGAAGATACGTCCTTGAAGCTTTCAGGCAGGTGATTTAGTGCTGAAGCGGATTCTCCCACCACAGAACAATCACAGGGGCAAATGGACTCCCAATTACGAAGGTCCGTATGTTATAAGGAAAGTCTTCTCCGGAGGAGCCTTACTACTTTCGACTATGGACGGTGAGGATTTCACGTCCCCTATGAACGCAGACGCAGTCAAAAAATACTTTGCTTAAAGACACCCACTGGAAAGAAAAAGAAAGTCCGGGCAAAAATGGGGCATCCCGGCGAACCATAAAAGGATAGGTTCGGGAAAAAATTAGGGATGAAAAGAAAAGATGTAAACCCGCAAAGTTGAAAACCTGAAAAGAAGACTTTGGAAAAAATGGGTATCCCGGTGAATCGAAAACCCGCGAGGGCGATTCAGGTAAAAGTTAGGGATTTGAAAAGCAAACAACTGCGATTTGCGTAGTGGTCTTCAGAACATATTGGATTATGGGAGGACCCGCAGGAAACCGTTCAAGTCAATCTCTTCCGAAGACAAAGCATCGAAAAAGCATCAAAGTCATGCGAGTCATAGATGAGTCGTCCCATGGTGGTTGTCTATACCATATTGCCGACATTTTGTATATCTTTGTGCATTTCTTATTTGTCTTTGGCGCAACTTTCTCATTTTAGGAGTTGCATCCTTTGTAAATTTGCCTATTTTCAGGCCGTTTATCAATAAAACATGCTATTCAGAAAATCTTTGTGTGCTTGGTTTTAGCTTTTACTTTTGTTTTTGAAAAACGCCCGATGTTTTTTGATGAATTTGCACATACATAAACTTGCAGGCCTTGGCCAATAATTGTTAAAACTTTGACTTAATTGAACAACGTCACGGATGATGACCAAGATAGCCTTTGTTGTGTAGTATCTTGTCTGTTGTTTTTGCAGGTTTGTTACCCTTGGGGCATCTCTCTAAGAAGGTATGGATGGAGCTGTTTCCCCCAGCCAGAGTTTGTTCCCCAGCAATTAAAAGTGGTTTCTTTATCCCAACATGTTGGTGTGCGCGTAGGTATATGGTTATCCCCAGCAGTTGGTCGATACACGTTTCTAATCCCCATGGAGTACAGATGCATGCTTACTCCCCCAATGAATCAAGATGACAGACTGAGGTCTCCAGTCGAGTTGATTTCCTCGCAAAATTGTAGGTTTCTTGGAAGCCATCCAGAGCCTTTCTCCCCAGTTTAAGTCCAATTGTTATTGGCATGCGAAGTTCATCTCAGGCAGAGTAGTTTCCTTTCCCAGCAGGAAGGATTCTATGTTTCCAGCATTTATTTTGTTGGTTCGGTTCCGTTACATTTGTATGCGTGCATAGAATCTACCCAAACGCATAGCATTTCCATTTCGTATGGAGCATTACGCCATTTTCAAACATTTGCATTCTGAAACATAAACTAGGTCGTTACCTTTCTGATTTCAGGTGGTGGTTATACCCTACAGATGATCTTAAGGCTTCGGCTTTGTATCTCCTACTCCGTTGAATATCCAAGTTCCGGTGAAGGCTCAGTTCGTGACATATCCCCTTTTGTCTGTCAGATACTCTGGTTTCCGATTTTCTTCGTTGAGTGTTTAGGCTCCGGTTGGTTTGCTTCGTTGAGTGTTTAGGCTCCAGTTTGTTTGCTTCGTTGAGTGTTTAGGATCCGGTTGGTTTGCTTCGTTGAGTGTTTAGGCTCTGGTTGGTTTGCTTCGTTGAGTGTTTAGGCTCCGGTTGGTTTGCTTCGTTGAGTGTTTAGGCTCCGGTTGGTTTGTTTCATTAAGTGTTCAGGCTCTGGTTGATTTGTTTCGTTGAGTGTTTAGGCTCTGGTTGGTTGATTTCATTGAATGTTCGGGCACCAGTTGATTTGCCTCGTGGAGTGTTCGTACTTCGACCAATTTTTCATTTGTTGATGTGCTCCTTATCTCGTTGAGTATCTAGGGTCCGGAAGATTTCATTGATTCATTTTGTTCGTTGAATATCTAGATTCCGGCAATTTGAAATGTTACCCTTTTTTTTATAGTTTTCCCCAAGCAGAGTTACTCGTTAAGTTTCTCTTTCCCCCAACGGGGCGTGTTTGTAATCAGAACAGTTATCTCCGGAGATTCTTGTTTGCAGTTTTATTTTCTGCGGTTGGCAAATTTCCGGGTTCTTTGGTATTCAACCGTCTTTTAGCTTGATGGTGTGAAAGTCATTCGCTCTTCACTCATTCAGGTCTAAGTCGTTTGAATAGGGGCAGCTGTTGTACCCCAAAATTTGCCCAACCTTTTCTTTACTTGGTTTATGTTTCATTTCATTGTTCTAGCATGTTGCATTGCATAGCATTTTGCATTTTACAATGGATCAAGAGATGTGTGTATACAAGAGGAATTTGCCAAGGGTTCTAAACCTGATCAAGAGTTTGTATTCAAGTCAACAAGGGGATTATCATCATCAGAGACAAGTCAAAGCCCTTTGGATAGGCAGATAAGTGTATGTGGTTCACCTCCTGTCTAGGAGGCCATTTGAAGGTCATCTGAGGATCACAAGCCCATGACTATGGAGGGAGATTATCATTTAAGCTCATTGGAGGCCTTGTAGGTCATTATGGAGTTCATTCAAGTGTTTATACCAAGTGCAAGTGGCTACAGTTGAAAATGGTGCAATTAGGGTTTTCATCTGGTCAACCCTCAGTCAATTGTGAAATCAAAGGAGATTAAGACTCAATTCCAAGTCTTTATGGTCATGGAATGTTGTATTGAGACACATTAGATATCATTCCAAGATCAATTCATCAAGAATTAAGAGTGTGAGGAGTTACTAAATTAGGGTTCTCAGTGTAAAATCCCCTATTTAGTGCCCAACTCCAAGACCACCTATCTCAAGATACAAGTCTCATCTCATCTTGACCCTAATATGAAACTTGTAGAGCATGTTTCTATATTTCGTTTGAGTACTAGAAGTCATTCATCTGATTTCTAGAACTCAAGTTATGATGCTGGCAAGTTACAGGTCCTTAGATGAATGTGATTTTGGTCAACAAAAGTCAACCAACTTCCAAGCCACTTTTGACCTAGAAGGATGTTTCTCCTTAACTTTTGATGAACATGAAAGTTTTTCCTCATGATCTTAGCTCTCCAAAGAGTACTAGAAGTCCTTCATCTGATTTATAGAACTCAAGTTATGAGGCTTGCAAGGCAGGGGTATTTTGGGAAAGCAGGATTACAGGTCATTTTCATTATAGGTCCATTTCACCACTTTGCACACTTCAAATGGAACTCTTTCCAACTTCAAACTTGCTCCAAATAGGGTCATTTGCTCAACCAAACATCAAGGCATCAAAGGTTTGGCTTGGATTGAAGAATCCCTAAAGAAATTTCCATGAAAAAGGCCTTAAAAGGGGAAAATCAAATTAAATTCATTTGGAATCATTTTGTACAAACCTTATGCATTTTTTGAGTGCCAAATACATTTCAAGTACAATGCCAATTTTGGATTTGAGATTTGAGCTCAATTTGGTGGCCATTTTCATGCTTACTTCAAGTTTAAGTAACACTTACAAACCATGCCATAAGATTAAATTGAGGAGCCATTTTCAGTCCTTGGATCAATTTACCTCAGGTGCAAGGTAACTGAGCCATTTTTACAGCTTGGCAAGGCCATTTTCGTGCACTTTTGGAGGTGGCCATAAAGATAAATGTGGATTTCAATTGGGCTTAAGGAGCATAGAATTGGGCCTTCTTGGTATCAGAATCCATCATATTTATTCTCAGCATTGTTCACAAGCTCTCAGAATTGACTTTGGTGTGAAATTGGCCAAGAACATAGTGAGGAAAAGTGAGAGAAAAGTCAAAATCGTTTTTCATATTTCAGTGAGTTTCAATCCAAACAAAACATTTGAAAAGATTCCTTAAGGTTCATAGAACGTTTCTGGGTGTTTTCTTTTAATCTTTACTAAAGAACTGAGCTTTGAGGAAGCTCTCATTTAGGTTTCTTTTCAATCCATTTTACTCTCTGTTTAAGCATTGTTATTGCGCCATTTTTACATATTTGTGATCCTTGCATATCATAGATGGTTTCTGGATTGGGCTGATGGTTGTTCATGTGTTTTTATGTTTTGAGCTCATTTTTTTTTTCCTTTTCGTTTTAGCTTATTTAGGATGATCAATGAAAATGTGTAGTGGATTTGAGATCTACGTGACCTAGAGATCATTTTTGACTATTTATTTGCTGATTTTGGTTGAGTTTTGAAGCACCTGCGTTTTGGCCGTGAAATGTTTGATGGTTTCACCAGATAAGACGACCGGAACAGTGGTTCTGGCCGTCTGGTTTTTCCCTCCATGGTTTGAACATCACCAGAGCCACGTGTGTATGTTTGTAGCCTTTGGATGAGCTTAATTTTTATTTGCACGCTCCAGATTAAGACGCATGGTACACACCTTTTGACCGCACACACACAATCATGATGAAACACACCGTTTCATTTATTTTCCTTGGCTGATCCATGTGTTGCATTATGATCCTTTGGATTTGATTACTTTTTGATCCAACTGTCCAGAGCGCGTTCCACCATGGGCCTCTGTTGACTCACCACACCCAATACACACGTTTCTTTTTTTATTTTTGCTGATGGACTGGCTTGCTATTGACACCCCCCTGCGCGCTGACCCATTACTTTTGAACTGAGTTGGGTTGCTATTTGCACCACTCATTTATTTATTTTAATTTCATTTTCTTTCTTTTTTTTATTTTGTTGTTGTTTAGATTTAATTTAAAATAAAATACCTCTATTGGTCATAAAATTCCCCAAAAATATGTTTTAGACAACTTGAAGTGTCTTTTATTTTATGAATTTTTATTTTATTTTTTTGGATTATTTTTCAATTAAAAATGGAATTTAACATTAGAGGTGTTTTATTTGACCTAATTCTTGACATATTTTAGTTTTTATTTTGTTTCTCACATTTCCTTTTGGTCCAATGACCCAAAATTCATCCTCATGTCCATGATGGGTTGATGAATTTTTTAGGACCATTTTGCCCATGTTGGTTGACTTTTGGTTTGACTTTTAGTGCATTTCATTTGACCCTCGACAATCCTCCTTCACAATGGAGCACCCTTGTGAATCAACTTCTATGGTGATTTTGTGAAGTGACTTTGATTGTAATCTCTTGGCCTCTGGTTGCCAACATGTTTGTGTTCCTTTTGTATTTTATTTGGTTATTTTTGAATCATTTTCCTAATTTTAGAGTAACTTGCAAGTCAAGTTACCCCAAAGGGAGGTTCATACAAACACATTGACCTAGTTTGCCTTGGATATGACATTTATGGATCCTTTGAGCCTCCAATGCCTTTTGATTCATGTTGCTAACATGTTAAGGATGATGCTTGCTAATTGTTAGGTCATTACATTATGCATTGCTTGTTCATTTGTTTGTTTACTTTTGAGTTCCCAATTAGGGTTTCTATGTGAAACATGCTTGCTTTCCTTTGGGAATTTGCTTGCATTTCTTTGTGTTTTATTTGCTTTTGCTTTTGGGCACTTTTATTTCATTTCCCTTGCTGTCCAATTACTTTGGAATCTCAATTAAGGTGGCTTGGTCCCTCCTTTGGAGGTACTTGAAGCATGCCTAAAATGATGGATCCATGAGGACTTCTTTGTGCTTTCTTTTGCACCTTTCTTGTGATGCCCATGGTTGAGTGCACATTATGAGTTCTTTGCTGTCCTCATATAGCCTCCCATCCTCACTTTGTTTTATGTCTTCTTTGTCTTTCATTTGTGTTTGGGTTTTGGCATTGTGGTTGATGTTTGAATGGTTTAGGCCATTTCATCCCATTTTGGTGCACTTGTGTGTTTCTTTTGGTGCATTTATTTTCCTTTAATCTCTTGCATTTATCATATTGTTGCTTGAGGTTGAGATGAGCTTGTGGAGGCTACTGCCCCACACCAATTTTCTCCCTCAGTTGCATTCCATGTTTGCATCCTTGTATGTTTATGTTGTTTCTTGTTCCTCTTTTGTCTCCCTTCCCTTAGGATCTCTAATCTCTCTTGTTCAAGGGAGATTATGATAGACATTAGGATCTTAACCATGTATGATAAAATTAGGTAACATTCCGTTATCTCAATCTTAGGATCACCATTGCATGACAACTTTAGGTTTGGGTTTAGTCCTCCTTTAGTGTCCTTTCTCTTCTCATCTTAAAACAATCATAAAACACCTAACAAAGGTTAATGATTATTGTGCATTACGAGCCTTAAGCATTTGGGAAAGGGTTGTTGAGGGTTTTCCCTTCAATGGCTTGAATGTTTAGTATAGCACCCTTTGGGTGATATGCGACACATTCACTCCTAAGTCATAGTCTCTAGTTCGGTATGAATTGCAAACAGTTCAAAAACACTTCTTCTCTAAAAAACACAAAAAAAAATCATTCAAACTTCTTTTTGCCCTTTGGGGCCTTTAATCTTGAAAAATTATTTTCATAAGAAAAGTTTTGTTAACTCTTGGTTCTATCGCAAATGGTAACGCCTAAGTCTCCAATGGTCGAGCTGCATACACCAAACTGCTAGAACTGATTGTTAACCCTACTCGGGTAAAACAGTTGAACAAACATGTATTCCCTTTTAGCCCGAACTACGTTTGCTCTGATCTTTCATACCAGAACTAGAAAGTAGGGTGAAATTAGGGTTTTACTTTTAATCAGGATAAATTTATTTTCGGGAGAAATAGTTGTTTCCATGGCCTTCCATATGTCCTAATGTGTTTGAGGATGAGAGATTGACCATCAATTTTAATCAGAAGAGCTTCAATTGATCAGTCAATTGAAAATCAGGAGATTTGGGGGAAAAGTCAACTCTTCAACCATAAGGAATTTGACCTCAAAGTGTGAAGCAAAAATGTTCCTAATGACATATTACACCTATCCATGAAGTTTCATGACCATTGGATCAAGGATGGAGGAGTAATCGGGAAAGTCGGGAATTAGGGTTTTGAAAGGGGCAAGACCATAACTTCCTAACCACACATCCAATTGAGGTGGTTCAAAGCTTGTTGGAAAGGTCTTGACAATTCCTACAAAAGTGTCACAGGGGTCCATGTGTAAGAAATGCATAGATTTGGAGTTATAGCCAAAGTCACCACAAGAGGGAGAAAACACTTAGAAAAATTATACGTTTTTGGCCTTGCAAATCATGTTTTCAGCCAACTTTGAGGGGATTTTTGACCCAGTTCCACTTGGAATCTGAAGATCATGTAAACATGAAAGTTGTAGAGCTTCATGAGGAATTTCCAAAAAGTATTAGAACTCCTCCATATCCCTTATGAGTTGAGAGTTATGAATCCAACAAGTTGGGGTCTACACACTTGAGTGCACCATTTCCACTTTTTCACAAATTCACTCTTCAGCCACTTGGATCATTCTCAACCATTGGATCATGTCTTAATCTGATATTTAGAGAGGATGATGGTTAGAAAATGCAGAAAGAATGAGAGTTTGAGAGCTTTGCAAGGTGGCAAGCAAGTTGACAATATAATATTCAAGGAAAACAAAGAGGAAAGAGAAACTTTGAGGAAAGTCTTACAGCTGCAGTGCCCTACACTCTATGCTCACTTCAGTCACCTCATGTCCTTCATTTTACTTGATTTTTTGACCTGCATTGAGCCAAGGAACTGATATGCTCAGCTGCCATACAATCTTGGATAGATTTTCTTCCAAAATCTCCCTCCAAAGGCCAAAACATCAAATCTGCCCCAATGCTTCTCATGACCTATAAATAGATGCTTCCTCCCATTGTATACAACACATCAGAACTATCAAAAACATCATAAATAGATATCTCTCTTTCTTTCTCCCTTTGCTTGAAAGTAAAGAAATATCACAAAATCACCAAAAATGGCCACTTTGCATTTTTCACACCAGCATCATTTCCAGCCATGAAACCATCATAAAAACCATATACACACCATTAAAATCACCATTTGAAGCTATTCCAATAGTTAGTTTCATCAAAAGAATCATGGATCAAAAAGTCAACTGTCCACACACCATAGTTTGACTTTTATGCACATTTCAAGCCAAATCACTACACAAACCATTTTTCATCATTGTGACACTTTGAACACCATCCCTTTATGATATTTTAACTGTCCAAAACCTCAAACCACAACTGGAAGTTTATTTATGAGATCTGTCCACAAGATTGCCTCTTTTTCTTCAAGAAGAAGCAACAATCTCAAAGCTTGCATATAAGGAAGGAGTTCTTGCTTTTATTTAGCATTAAGTGTGGGAAGAATACAAAAGGTATGTAGTTTTGAACTTGCTCATCATTATATATCATGTATGTGTGGATTGTGTTTTGACATTGTCATGCTAGAGTTTGTTAATTATGCTGTCCAAAGTTATGTGAGGTATGGTTTTGTCAAAGCCATGTGTGTTTGCTGCTAGTCTGTCATTATGATAAGAGGTGCATTGTTACTTTGGTGGAAGTATGCTTTTGGAGTGCATGGTAGGTTTAGGCTGTGACATTGTGATGCTGAGTTTATGTACATTAACACCAAAGCTGTTGTAAATCTTAAAATCTGTCAATTATCAAGAGGCCTAGAGTTAGTGACTTGAACTTAGCAATGTGATGCCTATTGCTTGTGAACCTCCACCTTGGTGCATACTTGGTTTAATATAGTATTTTCTAATGTGTAAAGGACTATCATTAGGTGTAGGTTGTTCTAGAGTTTGTGATAGGGCTGGATCTGTTGAGTTTTATTTAATATGCATTATGGAATGTGATTTGATTTCTTTGGTTAAGCACTGTTGTTGAACATTTGTACATTGATATTTAGGCTTCATTGCTATCATATTTGCTCATCTTGGTTTGTTCAAAGAACTGCCATTTGGAATCTATATTGGGAGCTGTCATCTAAAACAGTTTTTGATTAGTGTGTGAGTTTGACATCGTGTTAACAAGTTGTTACTATCATAAGTTAGTTAGGAGCAGACCATGTTTTTTTGTTAACTAGTATGTTTGGTTTAGTATGGAGACTGTGGCTGTCAATGAAACTTCAGCTTGAATCAGGATCTGTTGTACTACATTGTTCTATTTAGGATGTGCAAGTACAATTAGGGTTTATAGTGCACTGTTAGGGTCACTTATTTTGGGGATTGCTTTTGGTTCTGTCAAGCCATGTCCAGGTTTTAATTTGCTAGCTCCTAAGTAAACATTGCTTTGTCTTTGAGCCATTTGTTTTATCATTGTCCATGTGCCTAGACTATTTTAAACCATTTCACCAACTTGCAATTTGACAGCCACCTTCTGATGCATGGCAAAAAACTGAGATCATTCTTTGAGCATAATCCATGAGTAATACACCTCAAACATGAGCAAACTTTGTTTAATATTGAACTCACATATTTTGATCATCCAGTTCTGTTTAGACCCTTGAGAGACAGTCTGTTTGGTTGGCTGGTTGTAGGAGTTTAGTGTGGTTTGTGTAGGAATTCTGGATGCTTGTTAACCATTAGTGAGTAGGTTAAGTTTTAGTAGGATAGTTGAACTTGAGGGTTTAGGACTCAGTTGGTTTCTCTTTGCTGATATAGTAGGATGAGGGGGAGGTTGTTTTCATAAAAAAACCTGTTTGAATTCACTAACAGATGGATAATTCCAATTTTTTTTGCCATAGTTGCCTTAATGCTTAGCCTGCTATATCAAGGATTGCTGTTGTTTCTATTTTCAAACCAAAGCCTCATCAATTATGTTGTTACACTAAAAGACTTTCAAGTCTTGGCTGTTACTTTTGGAACTGTAAATGGAATCTATCAATGATTGGAATACCCAGCACTTGCTGTTATGTTCCCTGTTGGATTTAAAACTGTCTAACCTTCAAAAACTTCCTGCCTGCATTATAATGCATCTTGTGTCTCTCAACTGTCTCTTCCTATTTATCATGATAGGAGTATGTCTTCCTTTGGCCTTCTATATGAATTGGATGTCTACCAAAGCCTGTTTATTTTAATGTCATTTAAGGGACTTAGGTAGCTTGTTTAGGCCTGAATCATGTCTTGTTTATTATATCTGTTAAGTTATCTTTGCATATGATGCCACATATTTTGAACATGTCTTTTAGTGTGTGTTTGTCTGCTGCTTGGTGCTTACAAGTGTATTGAATATACCTTTACCATTTGTTTCTTTGTGAGTCATAAATGAGGGACTTCTTTTGAGTTAACTTGCCTGGCATCATGTTTGGTTTATTCATGTCAAATATCAATGCTTTCTTAATTAAAGCGTACTGTCATGATCTGGACAACACCCCCTCCAGAATCTCAGTTTTTTTATTGAGCTCTTGATTCTCAGATGTTGATAATAGTTGGTGCTTTAACTCATGATTGGTTTGCATTTGTCTAAATTGGCCATTATGCTTTGGTTGTTCAAATCATTGTTCTTTAGTAACTCATGTGCCAAATTCCTATCACATTGTCTTTTGATTTAGATTTTTGTTGGAACTTGATCTAGTACATATTTGACACTTGTGCACATTTGAAAATCAGCCTGTTCACATTTACTTTGCCCATTGACTCAAAAAATGCATCTCAAATTTGTGTTGTATGCTACGAGCCTTAAGTACTCGAGGAATGATGGTTGGGGGGCTTCCTCTCAATTGTCTAGAGTGTTTAGCGTATGCCCTTTGGGCGATATGCGAAGCATTCGCTCTCGAGTCATATTCTTTAGTGCGACATGAGTTTCAAACCATAACTCAATCTATTTCTTGTCATAAAAAATACAAAAAAACAAAAAACATCAAATATTTTTATCCTTTGGGATCTTAATTGGAAAATCATTTTCAGAAAGAGTGTGTTAAGCTTTGGTTCTACCACAAACAGGCATCATCCCTAACTGCTAGAACCACTGTTTAACCCTACTCGGTTTAAAACACTTGAACCAATCTGTGGTCGTGTCAGCCCGAACTACGTTTGCTCTGATTTCTTAGATTTGAATAAGATTTGGAAGAGTTATGAAGAAATTGTTTCGGAGTTCTTTCACTTGATTTTGCTTTGAAGTTGCCCAACCTGCACATTTGATTTGGTACGTATTCAAATGGGGTGGCATGATACAACGGATGTATCGCCACCCTAGTGGTTGTAACCTTGCCTTGCCATGCCCTAAACCTGAGTTCGACCCCCAGCGGGGGCATTTTTGCTTCTTTCTTTATTATTTTTCATGTTTTATTATTTTTCTTTCTTTTTCCATTTCTTTACCAAACACGCGTGTTAGTTGAGGTGGTAAAATTCTGACTTGTGAACCATGAGGTCATGAGTTCTACCCATGGTGGAGCCCATTTCTCTTTTTTTAGCACTTGTTTATTTTATTTCTATTTTATTTTAGTTATCTTCTCTTGTTTTATTTTATTTATTTAAAAATAGTTTTAAATATTATAAAATCCAAAAAAATCATTTCTTAATATGTGGTTGTGTTAATTATTTTTCTTCTTCTTATTTTTCAATTTTCATTTTATTTTGTCATTTTATTTTGAATTAACAATTAATGTGCTTTGTGGTTTATCATTTATTCCAATCAATTTCATTTCTTTCTCATTTCACTTATGAATGGGTTATTTAGTGTTTACTTGGCCTTGTGCCATGATCCCCCTAGGATTCCTAGCCCCTCCGTTCAGGATGGGAGTAGGAGAGACATTAGGTGTTCAATCCTATGCATGATAATATTATGATAGTTTCATTCCCTTTCATCCCAACTTTAGGAGCATTGTGTATGACAACATTAGGGTTCCGTTTCCCCTTTAGTCTGTGTCTTTCTCTTCTCATCTCCTAAACAATTCAAAAAACTTAATAAAGAATCATTTGTGTTGTACGCTACGAGCTTTAAGTACTCGTGGAATGATGGTTGGGGGGCCTCCTATCAATTGTCTAGAGTGTTTAGCGTATGCCCTTTGGGCGATATGCGATGCATTCGCTCTCTAGTCATAGTCTTTAGTGCGACATGAGTTTCAAACCATAACTCAATCCACTTTTTGTCTTAAAAAATACAAAAAAACAAAAAACATCAAATCTTTTTATCCTTCGGGATCTTAATTGGAAAATCATTTTCAGAAAGAGTGTGTTAAGCTTTGGTTCTACCGCAAACAGGCATCGCCCCTAACTGCTGGAACCACTGTTTAACCCTACTCGATTTAAAACACTTGAACCAACCTGTGGTCGTATCAGCCCGAACTACGTTTGCTCTAATTTCTCGTACCAGACGAGGATACGTAGGCACAAGACGGCGAAGTCTTAGCGAGCAACCTTCCCCACTTTCACCCGTAGCTTTCCGAACTACGTTGACTCTGACTTTCCCATTGCACGGGGGAATACGTAGGCATAGAGCGGCGATGCTCTATCGAGTCTCTTTTCTTTTCTTTTGCCCCCCTGTGAGCCTTTAGCATAGATATTTTTACACCCTTTTAGATAGACAACAAGCGTGGATCTCGTCGAGTACGACGGACGTGAGGGGTGCTAATACCTTCCCCTTGCGGAACCGACTCCCGAACCCGAGATTTAGTTGCGATGACCTGTCTTATTCCCTTTTCGTAGGTTTTCTCTGATCGTTTCCTTTCCCTCTATTTTGGTATAAATAACGAACGGTGGTGACTCTTCTGTCATTCCCGGCACCTCTTCGCAGCGATGCGATAAAAGGCTTTGGTCTTATCAATCCTCTAATGATTTTTCATTAATCTTGGCCTAAGTGCATGAGTTAACCATCCTTGATCATTTATTCTAACAACTAACTCACTAATAATATCATTATGCTAATTTTGTTTATATTTCTTTCTTGCTCCTATCTTTATTTTATTTTTATGCTCCATTATTATCACCTCATATCATATTATTATTTATGCTTCCGCCATTTTCCTTTTTTCCATTTGGACCATCTGTTTATGTTTATGTCATTTTTCTTTTATCCACTTGGACCATATCTTGTTCAAAACACTAATAAAATATTAAACTTCTAAAAAATTTGGTGCTCTTAATTTTGTGGTTATGCTCTTGGACTATTCTTAGAACTTGGACTTCTTGGACTATTCTTGGACCCATGGACTTAGAATTAGGTCTCTTTTCCTATGCTTGGAGTATTATGAATCTTTACCTTTATTTGGCTTGCTTTTTGGCTTATGCTCAAGCGGATGGAATTCTTATTTGACTTGCTATGAAATTTGCCATCTTTTGGTTAGATCTTTCTTATCTCTAGCTTTTATCTTACTTTCTAGGGTATCCACTTCATCTCCTCCCCTTCTTAAATTTTCAAAATCTTCTCCCTTTTTCAAAAACCTTCTTGCTTTCAAACTTAAAACCACTTTCATTAAAAACCTTGACTTTTGTCAAGTGACTTTTAAACTTTATTTTCTTTAATAAATGTCAGTCAATGTTAATCACATTTTGACCAATTTTAAAAAGACTTAAAAAATACGAAAACTTATTCAAATATTTTTGTGCCTTTGTGCACTTTTTCATTTTAAAATTTTTTCATAAAGTTTAGACATGAGTCATTTCCATAGTTGAGATATAATTCTTCTATTCCCCATAGTATCTAAGATGTTAATATTTTCCACTTAGATTTTAAGTGATAGAGTTGTTGATTTTAATCCAAGCAAAAATCCTCCATCTTTAGGTGATGCAAATGTTATCTCATACTTGTGGGCGACTAGTCATAGTTTTCTCCTTAAAATGCGACTCGTCTTTACATTTAAAAATTAATCATAACCAACAATTTTTTTTATTTGCACCATGAACTACGGGGTTTTGATCCTATATTGCACTTTGTGGATACGTAGGCATGAGGCGATAAGTCTCTCCAAAGACAAAAATCTTTAAAAAATTGTCTTCGCATCTCCCCAATATCATTTCAAGCAAACCATTTTTAAACCAAAAAGCGTAGATATTTCAAAGGGCTCCTATAGAGTACTATAGACGTTTTGGGTGCTAACACTTTCCCATTGCGTAACCAACCCCTTTACCCATTCTCTATTTGTTCTTGTTTTAGAACTCTTTGGTTTTTTCGCTCTTTTTCCTTTTCTTTCGGATAAAATAAAAGTGTGGTGACGACTCTTGCATTTTTTAATTAAGTTAATCAATAGCTTACACTTACAAATTTCCCCGCTACAAAAAAGTGGCGACTCTGCTGGAGAATCTCTCTGGTTCCTAGTGGGTTTAGCCTACTTTGATTTATTTATTGCTTTTTATTTGATTTTTTTATTATTGTTTGTTTTGTTTGGATTCTTGGTTATCGGTGTGGTGATATAAGTCATATACCAGACTTGAGTGTACTTATGATAAGAGGGTCGTATAGTCTTATTGGCTTACATGGAGTAGTCCTTACTAAGCTAACTTGAGATCCCCCGCTCAGTTGAGGCCCCTTTGGGATTACTGATGTCTTACGAGTAGTCGTAATTGGCATTGCTTTTTCTGACCTAGAAGCCTGAGAAGATGAGGACCTTAGAACCCTTTAACTCATATTGGCCTTATTAGGACGTGGTGCGGTGGCTATTCAGTTGTAGACTTGAATTAGTTGTTACGTGATACCAAACTCAGATGAGTTTCTCTTGAGAATATTATTGGATGACGAGTAGTTGTTTAAGCCGATAATATCCAAAAGATGGAATTTTGACTTTGGGAACTTTTTAGAACCTTGTTTTACAGGTGTTGATATAACCTTAGTACATATCATTGTGGATTGGTTCTTACCTTTGTCTTCATGCTCGTGTCGAACCTTTGAACCTGTGTGCTTTATGTGATCTTGTTTGTGGGTGTTACATTTTGCACTCATGCATTCATGGACATTTTGTTTCAGTCAGTTTTTAAGGATCTTAGAGATTCTCCTTTGCAAACATCGCAAATATTATGACTATGGACATTGGAAGGAGACATACTCAAAAGTACAGTTTCCAAGTTCCCGATCTTATAAATTTGAGAAAGCTAGTGCCATTGGTAGTTGATAATGGGAGACTTCTATTTGTTCTTTCTACCAACATTGAAGACGAAATTATGAACACCCTTATGCAATTCTATGATCCTATCTACCGATGCTCTACTTTTCCTGATTATCAGCTCATCCCAACCGTGGAGGAGTATGCTTATCTGTTGGGTATACCAGTTTATGATAAGGTTCTTTATACTGGTTTGGAGGAAGTTCTTAATCCCTAAGATATTGATGCAGTCAACCATTTGACGAAATCTGATATAGATGCTAATCTGATGATTAGGGGAGGCATCAAAGGTTTTACTTCTAAGTTCTTGATTGTGAAAGCCACTTTATTTGCTAACGCTGGTAGCACATTGGAATTTGAGGCTATATTTGCTTTGCTTATCTACGGACTAGTCTTATTCCCAAACGTTGACAACTTTGTGGATGTTAACGCTATTAGGATCTTCTTGATTGGGAACCCTGTTCCGAATTTTCTTGGTGACACCTATTTCTCCATCCATAATAGGACTTCTAAGGGGAACAAAACCATCATTTTTTGTACACCTCTGCTATACAATTGGGTTATTTCTCATTTGCCACAGTCATATGTTTTTAAGGAGAACAAGAATTATTTAAGGTGGTCTCAGAGGATCATGTCCCTTACTCAGGCTGACATTATTTGGTCTTCTTCTGTTTGTGAGAATGTTCAGATTATTGATAGTTGCGGGGAGTTCTCCAATGTTCCTCTTCTTGGAGCATAAGGTGGAATTAACTATAACCCGAGTTTAGCTCGCCATCAGCTTGGTTATATGTTGAAGGATAAGCCTAAAAATATTCTATTAGAGGGTTTGTTTTTTTTTCAAGGAGGGAATGCCTTTCTTGGTTTGAGGAGAAGAATGGTTCACGCTTGGACTAATATTCATAGGATGGGTAAAGGAGAGCTTGGAAGACAAGTTTGCATTGACTTGGAACCTTATACACTTTGGGTGAAGAAGAGATATAAGGAGCTCAAAATGCCTTATCCTTTTGAGAAACCTATAGCTACAATGGTCGCTACGCCACTCCCTGTTTCTTCTGAAGACTCTTTAAGATGCTTTGTCCAAGTTGAAGCAAGAGAAAGAGATATGGGAAATCAAGTTTCATGTTTCTGACAAGGAAAAGACGGAATTGCAAAAGCAGATGAAGGAGAAAGATGACTTGATTGAGTTGCTTGTGCGACACGTTGTGAAAAGACATGCAAATGATATATTTTCCTTTACTACTTCATCACCACATCCTCCTACTTCTGGTGCTTATAAAGGTGTTGTGGATCAGCTCTTGTTAGAGAATACCACCATGAAGGACCACTATGAGAGAGTGATTAAGAGACTCTGAAGGAAGTATCAACTCAGATCACCATCAAGTGCTCCTTAGGACCTAACTTTCTCTTATTGAATTTTGATCTTATGTAACTTGTACTTCCAAGTGTAGCTCTTTCTAATATTTAATGAAATGAGATGTTTATCAGTATTTCAAGAAGTTTTATTTCTTTACGAAGTTTGCTTTATATTTTAAAGATCCTTGAAAGCTGAATGAAGCATTTGCATTTGCATTTGCATTCACATCATGTGCATTGTGTTTTGCCTTTTCCAAGTGTCTTATGTTTCTTTTGGTCTTCGTTCAGCCAAGTTCTCGCACCAATACAACACTCGAGCTAACCTCAAGAAAAATATGGATTAATTTCAACAAGAGAACCACGAGCTTCGCGAGGAAGTGGCTATTTTGTGGGATGGTATGGAAAGATTCTCTACTTTGGTTAAAACTCTGGTTGTTGCTCATAATCAACCTTCTCCTCGTATTTCTCATACTCCACTTCAAAGGACTATGATTTCTAAAATCATTTCAATACCCATTTATGTGACTCCCATTAGCGTTTTAAGTCATTTTACCGAGATGTGTCTCGAAGAAGGTGTCCAGAAAGGATGGTTGACCAAAGAAGGTGGTCCTTCTAGCAGTTCTAAGAAGTATGGAAATGGTTTTTCCAAGAATAAAAAACAAGCTACTAATGCTATTATGCAAAAAAAGAGTAGAGGATCTCATAAAAAAAGTAAGCCACAACATATACAACAAAAGATTGATCAACAAAGTTGTGTTCAAAAGCAAATGCATTTTGATCCGATTCCGATGTCGTACGTGTAATTATTTCTTGTCTTGATACAAAAGAATCTTGTGAAGACCAGGCCTTCGTATGTTGTTCCAAAAGATATTCCATGGTGGTATAAACTAGAGGCTCGTTGTGCTTTCCATCAGGGTGCACCGGTGCATGATCATGAAGATTGTTTTCCTTTGAAACATGTAGTGCAAAGACTAGTGCGAAGAGAAATTTTGCCTCTTGAAGGCACAAACGTCCAAGCAAATCCATTGCCTGAACATGATGATGTCACTGTAGTTGAGATGCATTCCACAACTCTGAACCTTTCAAAGAAGCCCAAGATTAAAGCAAGAAACACCATTGGTCATGGAAGATTTTCCAACTTGATGATTAAGGATGTTCCTTAAAGCTCAGACTGCGACAGTGTCTTCAAATCATTAGTTCATTTACTGCAATTTTATTTGTAATATTTTATGTTTGTTAATGCTTTGTTTGCTTGTAGAAACTTGTTTGATTTTGAATATTAATCATAATGCAATGAGTATGTTTGTCTTGATGTAATTCATTCGCATTCGCTCATAAAAATATTTTTTTTTGAATTGCAATACCAACTTCTTGTTTAAACTCTTGGAGAGAGGATGATGAAGTAAAAACATGAAATTTATGATTGTATGCTTTTAAATAAGTCCCTGTTGATGATGTAAGGCATTGTTTCAAATTCCTAAACGCCGGAGATATAAAGAAGATAATCCCTTGTTAACCCTTTTGAGCCTCGAAGTAGGAGTTTCTTTTTTAAATGAAAAAACCCTCACATTTTAACCTAGGGTAGGGTAGTCTTCAGTTATTTTGACGAAGAGTTCAAATTTCCAAAAGGAATGTGTATTTAAGGACCAAATACGATGGTTATCCCTCATTCCAAAGGAAAGAGACAATCACAACTCTTTCAAGCAAGTAAGATAAGCCAATGTCACATGATTTATTCTACAAAAAAAAGAAATCAAAAGAAAAATAAAAAGTCCGCTAAGTCGTAAAAATTAAATACAAGTGACTTAGGAAAAAATTAGGGCATCCCGCTGGACATCAAAATTTCAAAAGAATTGGTCCAGACATAAATTAGGGAAAGATCAAAGGAATGAAAAATATGAAAAGCAGAAAGATAGGATTACAAAATAAAATTTCTGAAAAAAATCTATGTGACTACAACACCAAAAGACAAAAAGGGTGACTGTTATTCCCCGAAAAGTATCATTAGTTCCTAAAACATCATTTCGTTGGTTCCTAAACCACCACAAAGTCCTTTTGAGAGATGAACATTTATGTCAAATTATCTGAATATAGGAATGAAGAACATCACAGAGAATGAGTGGGTACAAATAAATCTTGAGGGTAAAAATCTCTTTTTTTGGAAAACCGTGAACCAGACCACATTTCAACCCTTAAAAGACCTAATTGAAGCAGGATTTAGCTTGAAACCATACTTTAACGAGATAATGTTCCTGACTCCCATGAGTTATGCTAAAAGATCTTTGTTGGTATTGCATGTGCATTCAAAAATCAATGTCGAATCTTAACTAGTGGTTCGTTCACAAAGTTTTGCGATATCTTTTTAGTAAAAATTTCAAGATAAACATATGTAATTGCATTAAAATTATCATTCTTAGAATTAATGTTTTCTGCTTGCATACATTTATTGACATCATGGAAGCTTACATATGAACATTAGTGATGAAATTAATATTTTGAGGCCTGAGACTCTAATAAGTAATTGGAAAATCATTTCAAGGAATAATCATATCCAGGGGCATGTTGCCTGAAGACTTTGTTGAGCCTGGGCAAGTTTATTTTCCCAATTGACGCTTTCACAGGGGAGAAGCTTGAATACTTCATCGGTAAAAGAATATGCCGAGTACAGTTAATCTGGGGCAGTTATGTCGAGATTCGACGAATCTCTCAGAGTTTGAAGACATTGGGGCAGTTTATCTCAAGTCCTTATGGTACAAAGTTTCTTCAGGAGTAAATTCTTTGTAGACCATGCAATTTGGGGCAAAAGTCAATTGTTATACGGCTAATCTAACGCAACCGAACTTAATATTCTCCCAATTAGAGTTTGTCCTTGTTCTTTCTCTCCCCGGTAGAGTGTATTGATGTTTTCCTCAACATGGTTCGTTCTTACTCCTCTGGTATAATTTATTGACAGCTCCCCAGTAGAGTTGTGTTGATGTTTCTCCAGTAGAGTTTGTTGATATTTCCTCAACAGAGTTTTGCTCCTATGGATAACCAGACGGGTGTTGTTTGGTTTTCCCCAGCTAAGTCTTGATTCAAAATTTCTCTAGCTGAGTATGTTTCCTTCATCCAGCCAGGTTATGACCAGGCAATTGAGCAGTTTTTAGGGGCCACCTCTCCTTGATGTTAATGCCCATGCAGAGATTTGTCCTTGTTGATTCCCAGTAGAGGTTATGCATATTTACTTTGGATGATTTCTAAGAAAAGAGCGATGTTGATTTCTTCTAAGAAGTGTTGATATAGTGGTCATCTGTCGTGTTTTCTCTTACCCTGTGTTAGGTATTGATTTAAAATTCCCGACATATTGACTTTTTGTTATGATGTTAACTTCTGAGTTCCCCTGGCAAGTCCAGGATGTTTCTCTCAGAGTTGGATAGTCCTCAGAGAAATTTTTCTTGTATCCCCATAAGAGTTATATTATTCCCCAGTGGAGTTTATGTAGCTATGTACATGATTACAATCCCCAGCGAATCCATTATTTTTCCATAGCAGACCTCTTCATCCCTTTGAAGAGGAGTTCATATGAATTTTATTCTTATCCCCAAGATGAGTTAAGAAGATTTGGGTTTATGTTCCCTCAACAGTTTATCTTCTATCCTCGAAGCAGAATTAATATTGTTATCCTCTTTGTGGGTCACTGATTATTGAAGATCGATCTTTGGGTCTTTCCTCAAGCAGTATCTCCATCTCCTTAGCAAGATTTGAGCCTTGTAGTAAGATTTATTTTCCTTTGATAGCTTTTGTTTATCTCTTGCAGGATTTTTTTTGTTTATCTCTAGTAGGATCTCAAGTGATATCTCCATTTTGTTGAGATTAGCCGAATATTCAACGGTGTTGTGATGTTTTGTTCACCATCTATTTATCCTTTTTATCTGTTTTATCAATATATTCATACACATATGCATTGCATGCACATTCATTTTGTTGATCATAGCATATTTTTATTGCATTGTGCATCTTTCGTTTTTGTTGGTGCTTCCTTGTTCTCCGGTGTTGTTATCCCCGTGGAGTGCGTTTGTCCTCTTTCCATTAGAATGTCGACCCTAAGCAGAAAATGCCTATCTTTTCTAATTCCCCACTAAGTTTATGCCTCATAGAAGATGTTTGTTTTAGCTTTCCTCCCCAGTTTTTATATGGATGAAATTACTCTCCAGTTGAGTATTTCCTCATTGGGTCGAGTCTTGTTTGATCGTTTCTCTCCAGTTTGTTTCTGGATTGAACTTTGGTCTCTTGCAGCGATTATTTTAGATTTCCCTAGGCTGTGAAACCCGGACGATGAGAAGGTATTTATTTCTTCCCTTTGAGGATTTATTTTCCTCGATAGAAATCTGTTATTAATCCCCATCAGAAGATGAAGATTTGAATTTTCCCAACGGTGTTTTGATAACACTCTCTTAGTAATTGCATATGCGACTTCATGTGGAAGCCTCTTTATTTGAGCAGCTTGTGTATCCCCAGGAAGGTAAACCTCACCTGGTAACAAGTGGAATCTTCTTTATTTAAGCAACTTGTGTAATCTTCAGGAATTTATTGGTATTTTCCGCAATAAATGTCAGTTCTGTAGTTCATCCTCAGTAGAGAAGTTTATTGTGAAATATTATATTCCTATCTGACCAATGTTTTCCATCAAATGGCATCTCTATGGAAGAAGTCCCGCTGAGAAGTTTGTTGCGAAATCCACAATAAATGGTTGTCTCTTTATTTGATAAGTATGTTGTATGATTTAACCTGCTCGTATCTTTTTTGAAGATCCCTGACAAAGTTATTGATCTATAATTCCTAGCATATGACAATCCCTTCAGCAGAGACAATTGATATTTGGTCCTTTTTTCAAGTTCAAAACTTGACTATAGAAGAAGTAGAGCCATATCTTTATAGTGGAGGTTTGTCATCATTCGACTTGGTTCGTCATTTGAATAAATTTTTATCTTCTTATATGAGAATCCTGTTGCAATCCAATGAATATTTCATCCCCAACAATTGGTTGTCTCTTTATTTGAGAAGTCTGTTGTGTGATTTGAGCTACCCAATCCCAGTGATAGACAGCTAATGATATATTTCTTGTCCTACCCAGTGACAGATAGTCGAGTATGTTTGTCCTACCCAGTGACATGTAGTTGAACTTTATTTATTTCTCCTACCCAGTGACAGGTAGTCGAGTTTATTTTGTCCTACCCAGTGACAAGTAGTCGATATTTGTACTACCCTACCCAGTGATTGGTAGCAAGTATTCCTTGTAAGTTCATTACCTTTATTTTCTACCTAGTGACGGGTAGCCGGTAATGTTTCTTCACTATTTGAGCTTATTGCCTTTATTTTTCTACCCAGTGAAAGGTAGTAGGTAATATCCCTCATCCTTTTTGGTCAGTTACCGTCATATTTTCTACATAGTGACAGGTAGCCGATAATCTTACTTGTAAGTTCATTACCTTTATTTTCTACCTAGTGACGGGTAGCCGGTAATGTTTCTTCACCTTTTGTGTATATTTCCTTTGCTTTACCCAGTGAAAGGTAGCAGGTAATATTTCTCACCCCTTTTGGTTGGTTATCCTTTGTTTTTACCCAGTGACTGGTAAAAGATAATCCTTCCTCCCGAGCTTGTTGCCTTTATTTTTCTACCCAGTGACCGGTAGTAGGTAGCATTTGCCTCCCTTTTTTTTGGTTAGTTACCGTTATTTTCTACCCAATGAAAGGTAGTCGGTAACTGGAAGTTGGTATCTCTTCCAGTTGATTTGATTCCTTTCCTTTATTAGAATAGAATCTTACCCTTTTTATTTCCCCTTGCGGAGTGTCTTTTCCTTTCTTTTGTTCTCCAGCAGTTTGTTTGTCTCTTGTGGCTTATTTTCCCAACAGAGGTCTTTTGTCTGCATACCATTAGCATAATCATATCATTTTGTGGTCTCTTAGGGTCAAAAGTTAAGTTTATTATTATATTTAAGTCTCTTCTATCTAGTCGAGACAAAGATGACAATCTTCATATCTCCGAATAGAAGAAACTTAAATAGGGGCAGCTGTAATGCCCTAAGTTTTACCCCTAAGATCCCACATATCATTTTTATTTCATACCTCAAACAAGATCACAAGCTTTGATTCTCTTGCCTTCCTCTGTGTTTTTATTCTTGAGAGATCACTAGACACCTTTGTTTTCTTGTTTGTTTGATATTTGTTTTTGTTTATGTTTACTAACCATTAATTAAAATCCAAAAATATGTTTGCTTTCTTTTTCTTTACTAACTCTTTTTCAAAAAGAATTTGGATCAAGGATATCAAATACCAGTCCCTCAGCTCGAGTGAATTTCATCTGAAAACAGTCAAAGTTGATCTGCAAACAATTAAAAATCATCTGATCAAGAGTTTCCCAAGTTTTATTTAAGAGACTCCAAGGTTCATATTTTCATTTCCATGCCTTCTTTGACAAGTCATAAAAATCGAGCCAGAACCAAGACAACACATCAAAAGGCAAATTTTCATAAGTTTCACTATGTTAATCAATTAACTAGTGCGTATTTTGTGAAAATACAACAAATTTAAATTCTGCAGAATTTTTGGCACCAAATTCAAATGTTGCATCATGAGAATATTCTAGATCACTTCATTTTTATTCCCCTACCTCATCATAATTGATTCCCACCATACACCTTCATTAATCACCACTTGATCATTAATTTCCCTCCAAATTCAAATTCCAAGCCTAATTTTGTTTCCAAACCAAACTCCAATCCACCAATTTTTCCAAGCCTAAATCCTATAAATAGATGCTTCATTTCTCTCATTTCACAATCTTTTGATAGCCAAATTCACCTTGTAAAATTCTTTCTCGACTCACTCAATTTTCTCCAACTACCAAATTCACCAAAGCTCTTTCTTCCTTTGAAAGTTAGTAAGTTCATTATTAGAACTTACTAATCTTTGAGCTAAACCTTCATCCAGTCACTTTTTCATCATCAATTTCAGTACATCAAGGCTTTGGAGAGTGGTTTTTGAAGTTGATTTGAAGAATTTTCAGATTTGGAGTGGTAATCTCTTGATCCACCATTGTTGTTCTTGATCCATCCTTCACAATATGATCTCTTGTTGATTCTTGTTGCTTGATCTGTGGATCTTGCAAGTTGTGTTTTATTGGTGGTATTTGTTGTTGTTTTACTTGAATTTTTGTGCACAATTTCATCCTTGATCATGAGGTGTTTGAAGAAATGATTGATTAATGATTTTCTAACTTTCAAATTGATTTTTTGTTGTTTTACAGTGTTAATCGATTAACCAAAAACAGACACAAAATGGTTAATCAATTAACAATTGGTTTCTGTACCCAGATTTGAAATTTTAATTGGTTAATCGATTACCCAAATTTGCACTGCAAATGGTTAATCTGTTAACCAGTGTCCAGAATGTGATTTTTGTTTGGTTTTGGTACTGTTTTGGTTCTTTCTCCTTCTTCTTCCATTCTCTTTTGTTTTTTTGCCTTGGAATACACTTTTAAAGGTCCTTTTTCTCTTTAAATTCATTGGACTTAGGGTGTAGATGAAGTTGGATAAACATTCATTAATTCAAATCTATCTTTAAAGTGAATTGTTCAATTCATTTTAGGCGCTTTTAGTTAATGATATGTTTAGTGCTCTAATCCACCAAGATTAGTGGATGAACTTAAAGATGGAATGATCTTTAAATTGTAGTTCAATTTGTCAGTCCATCTTCTCTTCTTTTTTTTCTTCTTTTGATCGATGAAAATCTTCAATATCGTTTGAACTTATTTCAAGTTCTTGATGAAGATGAGATTGTTACCAGTTTTCTTTTCTTGCGGTATTGCTTTCGGAGAGTGATCTACATATCACTTCTCTTACATGCATTAACACTAACATTGTTATTTACCGGCCTTAGATAGTCGTATTTTTTACAGAAACACGATTACATTGCTTAACATAGCATTAAATTGGTCTTATCAAGCCTCTAATGATTTTTCATTAATCTTGGCCTAAGTGAATGAGTTAACCATCGTTGATCATTTGTTCTAACAACTAACTCACGAATAATATCATTATGCTAATTTTGTTTATGTTTCTTTCTTGCTCCCTATCTTTCTTTTATTTTTATGCTCTATTATTATCATCTCATCTCATATTATTGTTTATGCTTCTATCATTTTCCTTTTGTCCATTTGGACCATTTGTTTATGTTTATGTCATTTTTCTTTTGTCCAATTGGACCATATCTTGATCAAAACACTAATAAAAGATTAAACTTCTAAAAAAACTTGGTGCACTTAATTTTATGGTTATGCTCTTGGACTATTCTTAGACCTTGGACTTCTTGGACTATTATTGGACCCTTGGACTTAGAATTAGGTCTCTTTTCCTATGCTTGGAGTATTATGGATCTTTTCCTTTATTTGACCTTCTTTTTGGCTTATGCTCAAGCGCATGGAATTTTTATTTGGCTTACTATCGAATTTTCCATCTTTTGGTTAGATCCTTCTTATCTCTAACTTTTATTTTTATTTCTAAGGTAGTCACTTCATCTCCTCCCCTTCTTAAATTTTCAAAATCTTCTCCCTTTTTCAAAAACCTTCTTGCTTTCAAACTTAAAACTGCTTTCATAAAAAACCTTGACTTTTGTCAAGTGATTTTCAAACTTTGTTTTATTTAATAAATGTCAATCAATTTTAATCATATTTTGACCAATTTCAAAAAAACTTTAAAAATACGAAAACTCATTCAAATCTTTTTGTGCCTTTGTGCATTTTTTCATTTTAAATTTTTTTCAGAAAGTTTAGACATGAGTCATTTCAATAGTTGAGATGTAATTCTACTATTTCCCATAGTTTCTAAGATGTTGACATTTTCCACTTAGATGTTGAGTGATAGACTTGTTGATTATAATCCAAGCAAAAAATCTCCATCTTTAGGTGATACAAATGTTATCTCATACTTGTGGGCGACTAATCGTAGTTTTCGCTTTAAAATGACGACTTGTCTTTACATTTAAAAATCAATCATAACCAACAACTTTTTGTTATTTGTACCATGAACTATGAGGTTTTGATCCTATATCACTTTGTGGGTACGTAGGCATGAGGCGATAAGTCTCTCCAAACACAAAAATCTTAAAAATAATTCTCTTCTCATCTCCCCAATCTCATTTCAAGCAAACCATTTTTAAACCAAAAATCATAGATATTTCAAAGGGCTCATATAGAGTACTAAAGACGTTTTTGGTGCTAACATCTTCCCATTGTGTAACCAACCCCCTTACCCATTCTCTGTTTGTTCTTGTTTTAAAAGTCTTTGGTTTTGTTCGCTCATTTTCCTTTCCTTTCGGATAAATAAAAGTGCAGTGACGACTCTTGCATTTTTGAGTTAAGTTAATCAATAGCTTACACTCACATATTTCCCCGCTACACTAGGAAAATGTCATTATAATCTAATCATCATCGTTTTGGTGATGATGTTCTTTGTCATTCTGATTTGACCTTCATCCTTTTGGTTTTGGTGATCTTTGAAGACGATCAAGTTACTATCATTCTTTTGGTGATAGAAAGGTTTGTATATTGATCTTACTGTTATCTTTTTGGTATGAGTCATTTTCAGTGTGATAACTATCATCCTTTTGGTGCTAGCGATCTTTGTCATTTTTAATTATTCATCATCCTTTTGGTGATGGCTATTATCCTTTTTGGTAACAGCAATCTTGGAGTTTTTCGGTCTTACTATCATCCTTTTGGTGATATTGACCTTTTTCATGATGCCTAATCATTATCCTTTTGGTGATGACAGTCGTTAAAGTTTGATTTAACCACCATCCCTTTAGTGTTGGAAATTCTTGAAATTCGTTATGAGCTTACTATCATCCTTTTGGTGATAGCCAGCTTTGTTGATTTTGCGGATATTCTTTTGGCATCAGCGGTCTTTATAGTTTTAAGTTTACTGTCACCTTTTGGTGTCGTTAACTTCGGACATCGTGAGTTTGTTCAGTGTCCACTTGAGGGTCGACATTGATCTGGTGTCTTTTAAAACTCATCACACTTTCCTTCTTAGATAAAATTTGGGGTATTTTCGTATTTAATTATCTTCCACCATGAATGTATGAAGACCGTTATCATTCATACATGATGGTACAAGTTAATTAAATATGGCATCTGTCATACCCCAATTTTATCCGGACATTTTAAAATTTTCATGCATCTGACTTTATTTCTACTTTGCATAGCATAACATGCATTTCATCTCGCATAATGCCTAAAATGTCACCCGAAATAATTTCTCGAATTTACAGAAAGACTGATCAAAATAAATTTCAATGGTGCGTAAAATCTGTGGACGAAAAATTCAAAATCGAGCTTTCAGATCTCAATTATATTAATCTACGGTTCATGTAGTTTAACCTGACGTCCTCATTTTATTTTTTTCGACTCTTTTTGATCGCATTTTGATTAGTTTGAGCATTTTAATGGGTCGAAATTTATTTTTAAATTTGAAAGAACATTATATTTTTCTGAGTCGTTTATATCGCGCTGATCATTTTGGTGTGCTCAATTTATTTATTTTTGAACACTTGAGCGCCCGAATTTTATTTATTTAAGGTCCTTTTATTTTTACATTTTAGAATAAATAAATAGGATAATTAGTATTTTTATTTTAATTCTATTTTAAATATTTATTTTTACTTTGGACTTAACTAATTATTTAATTTGGGCCTTAAAAAATAAATATTAGAGATATTATTGACAATTTTAAATTAACCCTAATTTGATCCCTATATATACATAAGTTGCAAGAGAGAGAGGGAGAGGGAGGCGGACGATTGTTCATTGAGATCCATTGTTTTAATACCTTTGAACAGTAAGTGTTACACGTCATTATCCATAAGCTTTCCAGTTAAACGGTTCAATTATTTTACAATATCCTATTTTACGGTCCCTATAATGTAAATCCAGTTTGTTTTAATATATATATATATATATATATATATATATATATATATATATATATATATATATATATATATATATATATATATATATATATATATATATATATATATATATATATATATATATATATATATATATATATATATATATATATATATTATTTTTCAGGTTTATTATAGATTGTTTGGATCAAATCGTGTTGATACGCTGTTTGCGTATTGGTATGTATGATGTGTTAATTTGATCCGATTGCGATGATCGCATTCTTGCGTTAGCTACATTATTGTTTTAAAACGTTTTAAATTTTTTTGGGGTTTCTTTTTGATAAATTTAGATCCGCATAAGTTTTATCCTTATTGCAATGATCACGTTGAGTGTAGCAAACTATTGGTCGATCTTATTGGTTTATATGCGGTTCTATGATTGGTTATTGTTGTATTTCAATTTTACACGCGTCAGAAGATTTAGCATGGAAGTGATCCACTTTTTGCGCTTACTGATTTATGTTTCGATTTGTAGTTTGTGATTTTATTACCTTGTTGATTCTTGATTCGATTTGCGATGACCACTTGCACGGTAGCAATTTGCTATTTTAATTTTTATTATTTTTCAATGATTCAATGCCATTATCTTTAGGTCGAATCTAATTTATGTGGTAGCCTTTGAATGTCTTCGCGTGCGCGACCTTGATTCGCGTATTTGCGTCATGATTTTAATTTGTGCATTTTTCGTTTCAATTTACATTTTGATTCATTTGATGTGTGATGTTAATATTTTGTATGCATCTTATTTCCATTCATGCCTAAATTGCTTTTAAAAGTAATTCTTGATTTAATCAAGCCATTTTTGAACCCTTTAAGTTGATTGTTTTTACGATCGTCATCAACCAAACCCAAAACATTCTTGATTCATATATCAAGTCATACCCCAACTTGTAAGTCGACTACTTTTTAGCATCACCATCGACCTCATGCCAACACTTTCTCTCTTTCTTTGGTTGCGATTTCGTTTACTAGGAGCACCCTTAGGGACTAGGAATCCACCTAACTTTTTCTCAAACCCTTGATCCAACGTCAAGTGGTTACTTCCCTTATAATTCGGTTGCCTTTTGCAATCTCCATCCTACAAATTCAAACCTCGATCTTTCATCGAGTATTTTTCTTAAACTAAAACCTTTTTCTTAAAAAAATCAAAAATACTTTAACTTATTTCTAACCTCTTTTCAAACACTAAAAAACATTTAACAAATCTCAAACCTTTTTGCATTCGGGCCTTTTCCAATTAAAACTTTTCAAAAAGGACATGCTACTTAGCATCGTCTAAAAAGTACCTAATAAAAAATAGTTTTCAACAAGAACTACCAAGTTCAGATTTCCTCTGGGATACGTAGGCACTGGGTCGAAAACTCGGACGAACTCAATAATAAAAATCTCTTTTTTTCCCTCATGTATTCATCCATCTTCCCTTAGCAAGCTCATAAGATAACAAACATATTTCATGTCTAGATAACTTAGACGGTTCCCATTGAGTATGATAGATGTAGGGAGTGCTAATACCTTCTCCTTACATAACCGACTTCCAAACCTAAAATGGTTGCGATGACCATGCCCTATCTTTTTCCCGTGGGTTTTCTCGATATTTTCCCTTTCCTTTTGTGGAATAAATAAAGTTCGGTGGCGACTCTCTGTTAGTCCATCCGCGAACTTTCTTTGCGAGGTCGTATTTTTTGAGGTGCGACACTCACATATTGGGATGAGATATTTCTCTTTTATTTCTGGTTGGTAATTTTTTCCTCAATGGAATCTTACTCTCTAGTTTTCCCTGCGGAGTCTCTTCTCTTTTATTTTTCTCCCCAACTTTTGTTTGTCTTCTGTGGCATTTTCTCCACACAGAGGTCTTGTGTCTGCATAATCATATCATTTTCTGGTCTCTTAAGGCCAAAAATTGTGTTTACTTGTTATATTTAAGGCTCTTCTATCTTGTCGAGACAAAGATGTCAATCTTTATATCTCCGGATAGAAGAAACTTAAATAGAGGCAACTGTATTATCCTAATTTTTACCCCTAATATCGCACATATCATTTTCATCCTACATCATAAGCAAGATCACCAAACACCTGTGTTTTTTTCTTTGTTTACTTTTATTTGATTGTTTATGTTTACTAACCCTAATCAAAATATAAAAAATATGTTTGTTTTAGATCAAGAACACCAATCAACAGTTCCTCAGCTCAATTGAAATTCATCTGAAAAAGTCAAAGTTGATATGCAAACAATTCAACATCATTTGATCAAGAGTTTCCCAAGAGCTAGCCCGACAACATAAGCGAATATCAGAATCCCAACAACATATATTGAAGGCAACTATGGCCAAAACCCTAAACCCACATGTTCACACAACATCAAAACACCAAGTTGTCATGTTATAACATCATTAAGCATGCAATTCATCAATTACAACATGAAAACAACATTAATTCAATTTTAACACAAAACCCTAATCCACCAATATTCTCATATTCCCCCTTCCTCCAAAGGCTACACTATCTAATGGAACTCACCTTGGAGATGAATAAAATGAGATGGATTTGATGATGACGATGATGAATCCATAGCTTCCTCTTCTTCTTCTCCTTTTCTATTCTCTTTCTCTTTTCCTCTTTTCTTACTATCTTTCTTCTTTTGTTCTTTATCATCCATTCATAAATATATAATACATATATAATATAATATTATATAATGATAAAAAAAATACTCCAATTGATATTTTGTCATCTAACGCCAATTGACCAATTATTAATGTTACCAAAATGTCTCCTCACATGCTTATTAATATTGGCTTGTCTCTTTTATTAACAATTGCTCTATCTTTAGAGTTAACTAGTTACTCTATTGATCTCAACTGATAACATTTAGAACACTTAGAAGGTCCAACTGAAAAAAGATGGAGTACAAAGGAACTCAGTTGATCTCAACTAACACCCAACTGAGTATTTAAGAGAATATCAGATATTACAACGATAAAGTAGCAACTTTCTAGGCTAAAAGAGAAACAATATCATGGATCAAACATACTCTTATTTAATTGAGCATTGAAGGGTCTTAGTGGTACATATCACAATAGCCGAAGTGATTACAATACAAATGGAATATGAACAATGTACAAGAACACAAATATTAAATGAGAGGCAAATTACAAAAAACCCAATTACACTAAAGAAGATAAATTCAAATTGACAAAAACATCAAAACACATAAGCGATACCAAACTATACCATAAATGCACTTTCGGTTTGAGAGTGCTAAACTTGTACAAAATCAATGAGGATTATTCCCATCAAATACGAGAACCAATTATTTCCAAATTAGCTCATCTAATCGATTGATTAACGCCCTAATCTACTAGATAGTGAAAATTTTTAGGATATTACACATTTTTCATTATTGCACAAATTTGATTGATTTGGAGGCGAAGTTTAAATCTGATTTGATTTTAAATTTGAAGTAAGAAAGTCACCTAATCGATTGTCTTATGGCCCTAATTGATTAGGATTTTTTTCTCCCACCTCCTTTATACTTTTTGAGCCTTGGTTTGAGTTTTAGCTTGGTCTCCCTTCTTTTTGCACTCTGGCCAATTTGTTAGCACCCCCTTTCTTGACAAAAACTAAAAAACACTCATATATTTTATTAGTAAAAATATTTTGAAAGGATGAGTGAATATTATAAGCACTTTTTTAAAGAGTTAATCAAAATATTCCAATTATTCTACATTTAAATAGTGTACTACATTACTTACCAAGTAACCTTGATAGAAACCCCACCCTTTTCGAGGAAATGACAACATAATGTTGCACGCCCTTCTCTATGCATCATTGGATACAAGATTTGGTTAAATACGATATATATATATATATATATATATATATATATATATATATATATATATATATATATATATATATACATATATATATATACATATATATATATATATATATATATATATATATATATATATATATATATATATATATATATATATATATATATATATATATATATATATATATATATATATATATATATATATATATATATATACATATATATATATATACATATATATATATATATATATATATATATATATATATATATATATATATATATATATATATATATATATATATATATATATATATATATATATATATATATATATATATATATATATATATATATATATATATATATATATATCTGTGTGTGTGTGTGTGTGTGTGTGTGTGTGTAATACCCTAATTTTACCCCTAAGATCCCACATATCATTTGCATCCTGCATCATAAGCAAGACCACCAAGCACCTGTATTTTTTCTTTGTTTGCTTTTATTGATTGTTTATGTTTACTAACCCTAATCAAAATACCAAAAATATGTTTGTTTTGTTTCCTTTACTAACTCTTTTTTAG
The DNA here is from genome assembly GCA_963859935.3 of Lathyrus sativus. Lineage (NCBI taxonomy): Eukaryota > Viridiplantae > Streptophyta > Magnoliopsida > Fabales > Fabaceae > Lathyrus > Lathyrus sativus. The sequence goes on from CAWUDS030007529.1 coordinate 2,579,536, forward strand.
GAGGAGATTTGGATCAAGAACACCAATTAATAGTTCTGCAACTCGATTGAAATTCATCTGAAAAATGTTAAAGTTGATCTGCAAACAATTCAAAATCATTTGATCAAAACTTTCCCAAGATTTAATTGTTTACTACTCAAGAGACTCTAAGGTTCATGTGTTTATTTCTATGCCTTCTTTGACAAGTCAAAAGAATCGAGACAGAGCTAAGACAACACAGTAAAAAGGAAAATTTTCCATTTTTTCACTGTGTTAAATCTATTAACACTATATGGTTAATCGATTAACCCATGCATTTTTGTGAAAAATGAGCCAAATTCAAATTTTACAGCATTTTGGTACCAAAGTTCACTTGTTTCTGTTAGAACACAGATTGGTTCTTAATAATATCTCTATGTTTTGATGATAACTATTATGAAATTTTGTAATTAAGAATTATATACTCTAAAATTTGCTTAAGAGTTTTTGCTGCAGATATTAAAGTAATTATCACTCCAGAAGCAAATCAGAACTGAACATAAGAAATATGCTAGACTCTGAAGCGCTAGATGCATCTATTAGAAGATTCTGAATGCTGCCAACAGAAGATCCTGAGCGTAGCCTCCAGAAGGATCTGAAGCAGAAGCTCCAGAAGAATCTGAAGCAAGTCAGAAGCATCTGAACCAAAGAAGAATTTTGTATGAAGAGTTTTCAAGCATAGTTACTACAGAAGATTCTGAAAGTACTAAAGCTGCCTGTACTGAGGATCTGACTCAAATATGCTCTGAACTTATACACGCTAAAAAAGCATACCTGCTGCAAAGACTCTGATTCAGCAAAACTCTGATCAACATTCGAAGGCTCTGATCAAATTAGACTCTGATGATTCTTGCTGAAAATTAATGAAGAAGAATTCAAAGATTATGTCCGTTGGAATATCCAAACGACTCTTTCCTTATTTATGCTAGACACAAGAACACAGACAAAAAGGATTTCTCTGTGCTTTCTTCTTCTAGGAAAGGTCACTTGATGTGAAGACAAAAAGGCTCAGACCTTTTGGTACACTCTTCTCAACGTGAAATACTCTTGGATCAATGTGCCTATAAAAGCAAGTCTTTAACCATCTTCTTCAGTTGACGTTTTACCTGAAAAGAATTCATTATTCAAAGCTCTCATACAACTCACATTCTTTCTAGAATTAATTTCTTTGTTCTTAATATTAAGTGAAAAATCACAGTTGTGATAAAGCTTTATTAGAAGCATTTTAAACACTTGTATTTGTTATTACATTTGATTGTAAGAAAACCTTAAGAAGATCCAGTTAGGATCAATAGTTCTTGAGAAGACTTTGAACAGTGGTTCTTAGTGCTTACTGTTGTAATCAGTTGATTAAATAGTGGATTAAGTCCTTGATTGAGAAAGGCAAATCACTCTAGGAAGGGTGGACTGGAGTAGTTGAGTTCAACGAACCAGGATAAAAATACTTGAGTTTTTATTTCTAAGTTTTTATCTTCATACTTATTCAACCCCCCTTATAAGTATTTTCTCACCTTCAGTTTCATCATGAGAACATTCTATATCACCTTATTTTAATTCCCCTACCTCAACATAATTAATTCTCATCATACACCCTCATTAATCACCACTTGATCTTGATTTTTGCCTCCAAATTCAAATTCCAAGCCTAATTTTGATTCCAAACCAAATTCTAAGCCACCAAATTTCCAAGCCTAAATTCTATAAATAGAGGCCTCATTTCATTCATTTTTTAAGCTTTTGAGATCCAAATTCACCTTGTCAAAATTCCTTCTCATTCTCTCAATTTTCTTCAACCACCAAATTCACTAAAGCTCTTTCTTCCACTAAAACTAAGTAATCTTTTCATTGAAGCTTACTAACCTTTGAGCTAAAATCTTCATCCAAACACTTTTTCATCATTAAATTTCGTAGATCAAGGCTTTAAAGTGTGGTTCTTGGAATTGATTTAAAGCATTTCAGATTTTGAAGTGGTAAACCCTTGTTCCACCATTGTTGTGCATGGTCCATCTTCAATATTGTGATCTATGATTGATTATTGTTGCTTGATATTTGGATCTTGCAAATTATGTTTTATCGGTGTTATTTGTTGGTGTTTTACTTGAATTTTCGTGCACAATTGCATCTTTGATTAGGAGGTGTTTGAAGAAATGATTTATCAAGGGTTTTGCAAATTTTCAAACTATTTTCCACTTCTGCAATAGTGTTAATCGATTAACCACCTGCTGTTAATAGATTAACCTATTGAAATTGTGTGCAGGATTTGCATTTTTGCTATGTTAATTGATTAACACTAGTAGGTTAATCGATTAACACTGTGGCAGTAGCTGTTTTTGGCCTTGTTTTGGGACTGTTTTGGTTTATTTTCTTCCTTCTTCCATTTCCTTTTGTTTTTTCCTTAATGTTGATGTATGTTGATCAAATTTCTCTTTAAATTCCATGGACTTTGGGTGTTGATGAAGTTGGATAAACCTTCATTAGTATAAATCTATCTTTAAGTGGATCATTGAATTCATTTTAGGTGCTTTGAATTAGTGATAGGTTTAGTACCTTAAACCACCAAGAAGAGTGATGGAACTTAAAGATGGAATGATCCAAATGTTATAACTCAATTTGTTTTCCCTTCTCCCCTCTTCTTTTTATTTTTCTTTTGATCAATGAAAATCTTCAATATCATTGGAACTTATTTCAAGTTCTTGATGAAGATGAGATCGTTACCTATTTTCTTTTTGTGCAATATTTCTTTCGGAGGATGATCTACATATCGTCTCTCTAGAATACACTAACACAAACATTATTGTTGACCAACCTCACATAGTCGTGGCTTCTACATAAGTATGATTACGATTTCTTAACATAATGCAAAATTATCCCTAAATCAGAACTAAGTCAATTTTGTAAGTTATATGTTATTCTCCTAATCTCTGTAGCGTAGTTTGAAATAATTGGATCTTTTGTTACTTGTGAGATTTAGTTGGCATAATCGTTGATCTTATCCGAGTTGGAGCCCTCCCCATGGTAATGTATGAGACCGTGTTTTCATTCTTATGGATGATTAGTTGAGTATTCTCCATAATTTGACAATTTGTGCATCATGAAGATTTATAATACTATTGTATATATGATACTAACCATATTATTGTATTAATTTTGTTTATGTTTCCTTCTCTCTCCCTATCTCTTTAATTTTACGTTTTTATTTTTATCATATCAAATCATATTGTTGTTTATGCTTCCGCTTCTTTTTCCTTTGTCCATTTGGACCATATTTTGTTCAAAAAACATTAATAAAGGATTAAATATCTAAACGCTCGGTTCTCTTAAATCTTGTGGTTATGCTTGAGGATGCACCTAAACCTTGGACTTCTTGGATTATTCTTGGACTTGGACTTAGAATTAGGACTCCTTCCATATGGTTGGATTATTATGGATTTGAGATCTTGGCCTTTATTTGGCTTTGCTAATTGTCTTATGCTCAAGGTGGAAGGAATTCTTATTTGGCTTGCTATGGAGTTTGCTATCTTTTGGTTAGATCCTTATTATCTCTAGCTCTTATTTTGATTTCTAGGGTAGTCACTTCTTCTTCACCTTTTCTTCAATTTTTAAGATCTTCTCCCTTTTTTAAAACCTTCTTATTTTCAAAGTTAAACATCTTTCATCAAAAACCTTGACTTTTGTCAAGTGATTTTTCAAACTATATTTTCTTTACTAAATGTCAATCAATGTTAATCATACTTTGACCTTTTCAAAAAGACATAAAAATACAAAAAGTTTAGACATGAGTCATTTTCATAGTTAATCAATGTTAAAACACTTTTTCTTTTAAAATTTTTCAAAAAGTTTAGACATGAGTCATTTTCATAGTTGAGATGTAATTCTCATATTCCCCATAGTATTTAAGATGTTGACATTTTCCACTTAGATGTTGAGTGATAAACTTGTTGATTTTAATCAAGTAAAATCCTCCATCTTTAGGTGATCCAAATGTTGTCTTATACTTGTGGGTGACTAGTCGTATTTTTCTCCTTAAAATGACGACTTGTCTTTACATTTAAAAATCAATCAAAATAAAACTTTTTGGTTATTTGGACCATGAACTACTAGGTTTTGATCCTATATTGTACTTTATGGGTACGTAGGCATGAGGCGATAAGTCTCTCCAAACACAAAAATATTAAAAAATATTTCTCTTCTCATCTCCTCAATCTCATTTCAAATAAACATTTTCAAACCAAAAAGCGTAGATATTTCAAAGGGTTCCTATAAAGTACTATAGACGTTTTGGGTGCTAACACCTTCCCATAGCGTAACTAACCCCCTTACCCATTCTCAATTTGTTCTTGATTTAGAACTTATTTTGGTTTTACTCGCTCTTTTTTCTTTCCTTTTGGAAAAAATAAAAGTGCTGTGGAGACTCTTGCATTTTGAGTTAAGTTAATCAATAGCTTACACTCACAAATATTTCCGCTACAGAAAAGTTGCGACTCTGCTGGGGAATCTCTGGTTCTTAGTGGGTTTAGCTTACTTTGATTTATTTATGCTTTATCTATTTGATTTGACTGGTATTGTTTGTTCTGTTTGGGTGATCTTGAGAGGTGAGATAGATCCTATACCCGGATTTGAGAGCTCTTATGATAGGCGGTGGTTTAGTCAAGAAAGCTTATAGGGATTAATTCCTAAGAAGTGGACTTAAGAATCCACCACTCAGTGGAGCCCCCTTTGAGGATGGTATTTGTCGATAGTGTAATCGTGAAAACATTTCTATTTTCGACCTGAGAGTCTGAGAAGTTGATAACCTTAGTATTTCTTTTACCCCACTGGGCCTATTAGGACGTAGTGTGGTGGCTATGAAGGTGTAAACCTGAAAATGTTGATACGCGATACTACACTCAGACGAGGTTCTCTTGAAAATATTACTGATTCTCGAGTAATCTGTGTGCAAGTAATATCCAAAAGAGGATTGAGGACTCTGGGAACTTTTTAGAATCCGTACTACAGGTACAAAAAACTTTAGTAAACACCATCGGGGGTTGGTTCTTTTCCTTTGTCTCCATGCTTGCGTCGAACCTTTGAACATGTGTGTTTTGTATGATCTTGCTTGTGGGTGTTGCATCCATGCATTCATGCATTCATAAACATCATTTTGACCAAGTCTTTAAGGAACTTAAAGATGTTTGTTGCAGACATTGTAGGAATTTTTCACCATGGATTTTGGAAGAAGGAAAACTCAAAATTACACTTTCAAGAGTCCTAAGTTGGAAGGTCTACAAGAGCTAGGGTCTTTGGTTGCTGATCCTGATACTTTCAAAAATAGATACGGAAGTATTCTGTCTCTTTTGAAGATCAATATGGTAAATGGGGTTCTAGCTACTTTGATTCAAATCTATGATCCGGTGTACCACTATTTTATATTCCCCAATTACTAGCTCATGCTCACACTTGAGGAGTATTATAGTCTACTTGGATTGCCTATTTCTGATCGAATCCCATTTTCTGGTTTGGAAGAGACTCCTAAGTATCAAGATATTACTAAAGCTACTCATTTGAAGGTATCTGAGATTAAATCTCACATGGCTACCAAGGGATATATTCTTGGGTTACCTGCTAAGTTTCTGATGGATAGGGCCCGTTACTTCACTAGCATGATGAGTGTGGATGCTTTCGAAGCTATCTTCGCCTTGCTTATTTATGGATTGTTCCTCTTTGTCGACATCAATGCTATTAAGATCTTCTTGATTGGAAATCCAGCTCCCACCTTACTAGCTAATGCCTATCACTCCGTTCATCTCAGGAATTCTTATGGTTTAGGGATGATTACTTGTTGTGTATCGTTGCTATATAAGTGGTTTATTTCTCACTTGCCTCAGTCTATTTCTTTTTGAGACCTCAAGGATGGTCTATTATGGTCACAAAAAATCATGTCACTTACTCATTCAGACATTGTTTGGTACATTCGTGATTATGATAATGTGATGATCATTGATAGTTGTGGCAAGTTTCCTAATGTACCACTTCTTGGTACAAAAGGAGGCATTAGTTACAACCCGATTTTGTCCCTTCATCAGCTGGGGTATTCTATGAAAGACAAACCAAGCAATATCTATTTGGAGGGTTTCTTCTTCAAAGAGGGTGAAGACAATAAAGCGTTCAAGGAGAATATTGTAGAAGCTTAGCGTCACATCCATAAAAAAGGAAGGGAAGCTTTGGGAAAGCTGTTTCTTTGGAGCCTTATCTCCAATGGGTACAAGCTAGAGCTATCACATTGAAGATGCCTTATCCGGGTCAAGAGCCTTTACCCCTAGCTACTAAAACACTTGTTCTTATTTTTATGAATGATGTAGAAAAACTTCAGATTGCTTTGAATAAGATGCGACAAGAGAGGGATGCTTGGAGGAACAAGTACCAGATTGTTGACATGGAGAATGTAGAACTTCAAAAGCATTTGAAGCAAAGGAATGAAGAAGAAATGATTAACAAGAAGAGAAAAGGGCAAGAGGATTTATTTTCCTCTAGCCTTTAGAGTTCAAACGCTCCCCCTACCTCAGTTGCTTGGAAGTTGTTTGTCGACAAGCTCATAGTTGAGAAGACTCAGATGGAAGACCAGATTGAAGAGCTCAATAAGAAGCTGCAAGGAGGATCTTCTTCTCATGGGATTTCTAATGATTTCTAGTTTTAGCTTTCTATTATCTTTTGTTTCGATTAGAACTCTTGAAGTTGTAATACTTTTCCATTATCAAAAATGAGATTTTCAGTACTACAAATGTGTTATTTCAATATAATGTTTTCAATTTATTTTGTATCTTTAAAGTTCCTTGAAGGCTTTTCATTTGCATATTTCATATCAAGCATCATCTCTTGCATTGTTTCTTGCCTTTGCCAGGTGTCTTATGTTTCTCTTGGTCTTCATTCAGCCAAGTCATCGCACCAATATAATAATCGAGCTAATCAAAAGAAAAAGATGGATCAATTGCAACAAGAGAACTGTGAGCTTCTTGAGGAAGTAACAACTCTGATAAACAGTGTGGTAAAACTCACTGCTATGATGGAAGCGCTAGTGACTGCTTAGGATCAGTCACTCCCTCCTCCTCCGTCTTCGACTCATGTGCAAAGGACATTCATTTATGAGATTGTTTCTACGCCCATCTCTATGGCGCCTGTTAGTGTTCCCCAATACTTCATGCCTTTTGGTTTCCCTTGAGGCATGCCTCATAACTTTATTCTTGAAGGTTATCAACCACCATCTCCTAAAGTTCCATCTGTTCCCACCGTCCATCCTGTGATGTTCGTACCACCGCCTGTGGTTTATACCGTTCCTTTTGCTGAAGAACAAATTTTCCACACTTCCCCGAGCGAGAGCGTTGATGCTTCTTAGAAAATGGAAGATATTCAAGATCAATTTGCTAAAATGCAGAAAGAAATCAAAGCTTTAAGGGAAAAAGAGTTGTTTAGGAAGAATGCCCATGAGTTATGCCTAGTTCCTAATGTGAAGATCCCACTTAAGTTCAAGGTCCCTGACTTTGAAAAGTATAAGGGTAACTCTTGTCTGTTGGGCCACTTGACTATATACGCTTGCAAGATGTTGACTCAGACTGATAATCATCAACTTCTCATTCACTAATTTAAAGATAGCTTGTCTGGCGTAGCCTTGAAATAGTATATGGGACTCGACAGCGTTCGAATTCACACTTTTGAAGATTTGGGTGAGGCTTTTGTAAAGCAGTATAAGTATAATGTGGATATGGATCCCGATCGTGACCAGCTTCGAGCAATGGCTCATAAAGATAAAGAGACGTTCAAAGAATACGCACAGAGGTGGCGCGAGATTCCTGCTCAGATTAATCCTCCTTTGGAAGAGAAAGAGATGACCAAAATCTTCCTAAAAACTCTGAGTTCCATTTATTATGAGCGTATGATTTCTAGAACCTGAGTGACTTCACTGAGATGGTGAATATGGGGATTAGATTGGAAGAGGGTGTCCGTGAAGGACGTTTGTCAAAAGATGCTAATTCTGCTGGAAGTTCCAAGAGATATAATGGAAGAGATTCAAGATCAATTTGCTGAAATGCATAAAGAAATCAAAGCATTGAAAGGAAAAGAAATGTTTGGAAAGAATTCCCATGAATTATGCCTAGTTTCTAATGTGAAGACCCACTTAAGTTCAAGGTCCCTGACTTTGAAAAGTATAAGCGTAACTCTTTTCCGTTGAGCCACTTGACTATGTACGCTCGCAAGATGTTGACTCAGACGGATAATCAGAAGTTTCTCATTCACTACTTTCAAGATAGCTTGTCTGGCGCAACCTTGAAATGGTATATGGGATTCAAAAGCGTTCGAATTTGCACTTTCGAAGATTTGGGTGAGGCTTTTGTAAAGAAGTATAAGTATAATATGGATATGGATCCCGATCGTGACCAACTTCGAGCAATGGCTCAAAAAGATAAAGAGACGTTCAAAGAATATGCACAGAGGTGACGCGAGATTGCTGCTCATACTAATCCTCATTTGAAAGAGAAAGAGATGACTAAAATATTCCTCAAAACTCTGAGTTCCTTTTATTATGAGCATAGGATTGCTAGTGCCCCGAGTAACTTCACTGAGATGGTGAATATGGGGATGAGATTGGAAGAGGGTGCCCGTGAAGGATGTTTGTCAAAAGATAGCAATTCTACTGGAAGTTCCAAGAGATATAATGGAAGACATTCAAGATCAATTTTCTAAAATGCAGAAAGAAATCAAAGCTTTGAGGGAAAAAGAACTATTTGGGAAGAATGCCCATGAGTTATGCCTAGACCCTAATGTGAAGATCCCACTTAAGTTCAAGGTCCCTGACTTTGAAAAGTATAAGGGTAACTCTTGTCCGTTGGGCCACTTGACTATGTATGCTCGCAAGATGTTGACTTAGACTGATAATTATCAGTTTCTCATTCACTGATTTCAAGATAGCTTGTCCGGCGTAGCCTTGAAATGCTATACGGGACTCGACAACATTCAAATTCGCACTTTAGAATATTTGGGTAAGGCTTTTGTAAAGCAGTATAAGTATAATGTGGATATGGCTCCAGATCATGACTAGCTTCGAGCAATGGCTCAGAAAGATAAAGAGATGTTCAAAGAATACGCACAGAGGTGGCGCGAGATTGCTGCTCAGATTAATCCTCCTTTGGAAGAGAAAGAGATGACCAAAATCTTCCTAAAAACTCTGAGTTCCTTTTATTATGAGCGTATAATTGCTAGTGCCCCTAGTGACTTCACTGAGACAGTGAATATGAGGATGAGATTGGAAGAGGGTGTCCATGAAGGACGTTTGTCAAAAGATGGTAATTCTGCTAGAAGTTCCAAGAGATATGGTGGAGGATTTCCCAAGAAGAAAGAAGGAGAAACCAATGTCGTTTCTCAAGAGAGATATAGAATACCTCACAATAGAAACAGTCCTCAATAACATGTTGATCTGTTATGCATGTTATTAATTCAACTCCTGTTGTTCAGGCAGCTCCTGTCCAACAACGCTTTCACCAACAGAATAATAAATAGATCCATTTTGAGAAGAAATTTGATCCAATTCCAATGACCTTCTTAGAATTGCTTCCTGGTTTGATTCTAAAGAACCTTGTTCAAACTTGTGCACCACCTGCTGCTCCAAAAGATTCGTCGTGGTGGTATAAACTTGAGGCTCATTGTGCTTTCCTTTAGGGAGGAGCTGGACATGACACTGAGAATTTTTATCCATTGAAGATGGAAGTACAAAGATTTGTTAGAAGTGGTATTTTGACTTTCGAAGACACCAATCCTAATGTGCAATCAAACCCGTTGCCCAATTATTGGTAGGCGTATGTAAATATGGTACAAGGTTGTTCTGGTACATTCAAGATTTATGATATCCGTTGGATTCGAAGATCACTTGTGGAAATCCATGCACTTTTAAGTGAACACCACGATATTGATCATGATTATGCAGCTTGTTGCATTTGTTCTATGAACCCACGTGGATGTGTAATAGTGAAAAGGGACATTCAAGAGACGATGGATCAGAATTTGGTTGAGGTCACTGCAAAGATGGATGAATATGAGAACAATGTTGTCACACCCTAATTTTTGACTTTAAGGTCTCACCTCTTTGTGTGTCTCTTACGTTATTTGGCTTTATAATTTCGTATTCATTTTTATTGCGACTAACAAGTTTGTACAGGTATGTCAAGTTTAGTGATACTATTTCTTTAAATTTAGGCGTCTCAGGTTATCTCTGGATTATTTTTAGAAGGCGCTTTGTCATTATCAAGAGTGGTTTAAAGTCTCAGGACATCATTTCTAAAAAGAGTAGAATCGTTTATACTTTGATTTTATGATCTTCCAAGATATTGCTGTGTTATTTTTGGTCCTTGCGCCAAAAGGTTAAGCCCTGATTATTTTGAGGTTTTCAAGATTACCATCTTCAAGCCGTTTTAATGCACAAACCAAGTACATGGTGGAAATGTGGGGCTTTAAGCGTGCTTGGTTCAATACTCAGGGCATTTAATATTAAGTCCTTACTCAAGTTTAATTTTGAACTATAAGACAAGCCTTCAGTATACTCAAAATTTGGCTTACATTTTATTTACAAGTCACATGGGTTACAAAGGTTACTATTATTGGATTTTTTTTTACATCATGTGTCCTAAACTAAATCCTAAGACTTCTAAAGTTCCAAGGATCTTCAAGTTTTCCTCATCTTCATAATCTTCTGCACCTACAAAAACAATGCAAAAGCAATTAGTAAAAGAATTTCAAAATAAGAATTTTTTTTATTGTTTTCTAACGACCCTCAGAAAATATTCATCATTGGGCCAAAAGAGGGAAGGGCAATATTTGAATATGCCACCAGCTTCTGGTAAAAATGGACAGAACCGTAGCGACTGTTTTTTCAATAGATTCAGACTAACGTCATCATCACCTTTTCCTCAAGCAGCATCAAGCAGAAAAAAAATCAAGGCAAATGTCTGTTCTAAAAAATATTAGAAATATTTTTTCGTCAAAAAAAAGAAGTGAAGAGGCACGGTCGAAGTTTCCAGCAGGTCAAAGAGGCAACTTTCCAAAACCAGCATCACCATAAAAAACAGATCTATTTTCACCATCAACAGAAAATCCGAGAATTGGAAATATTCCAAAACGAGCACAGATCCGTAAACCGCAAGCAAGATCAATATCTTAAACAAATTGAAATATCGCCATCAATGTCATATCCGAAAGAGGAATATCCCAAAAAGCCAACGAATCAATTTCCAAAACCGTCATCAGCAGCAAATCGAGACAAATAAAGAAAAGAATTTTGAGATTTTAAGAAGTTTCCAAATCAATATCAGACAAATCAAACCGGAAGAGGAAGGTTCTTTAAATATTTATTTCAAAACCTCTCAAATCCGGGCTATATAAAGAAGAAGAAGAAAATCCCAAGAGGGTCAGATATAAAAAAATATCACTATTGCCACGAAAAAACCCACAAATTCGTAAAACCCAAATCTCAGAAAAAAACAGTCGAAAAAAACCCATCAAATGTTCGTGAAACCCACAAAACCGTCAACGAAAAATCTCAACAATCCATCAAACCCAGAACAAACAACCCACAAATCCATCGCAAAAAAAACCTCCACAACGAAACAGCCACAAACATCACAAATCCATCGCAAAAAAAAACCTCCACAACGAAACAGCCACAAACATCACAAATCCATCGCCAGAAACGCAACAACATCAACAATCACTAACCGTAAGCTTTTTTTAACATCATTTTTGTTGATTTGGTTTTGTTTTCAGGTAAGAAGAAGAGGCAAGAAATTGCAAACATGCAAGAGAAGAAGAGAAATTATCATGGCGAAATGTAGAGAGAGAGAGAGAGAGAGAAGATCTGAGTGGAGAGGAAGAGAGAAAACGACGCATGAGGATAGAGAGGAAGAGAGTTTTAATTTTTAGGGTTTTGGTTATTTGTTTTTTAATATTTGTATTATGTTGTAACCTGATGCACACACCCACACGATATTATCACACACCTCACACACGACCACCACCCATCCTCACTTAACCCAAATCACACGGCCCATAATTGCACATCCACCGTAAGACCTCACTAACCGCCCTCACCAGATCCATGCCCCCCTGCTAGCTTTTTTTTCTTTTCCCTTTTTTCTTTTTAATTATTTTTGTCTTAATTAGTTAATTAATCATTAATTTTAATAATTAAGTAACTTAATCATAATCCTTTTATTTATTTAACCTTTTAATCTGCACATTTTAATATAATTAACTTTTTATTTTATTTTAATTAACTATTTAATTTAATCTTTTTAATTAGACTCTTTCATATAAAAAAATTACTAATAACTCTCTTATTTTAAATTAACCCTTTTTTTTATTATTAACCAACTTTTCTTTAATTTATCTAATAGTCTAATTTATTCTATTTCACTTAATTAGTTTTTATTTTATCAACTTCACCCTTTTTATTAATAATAATTATTCACAAAAAACCTTTTTTAATAACTTGCATTTTATTTGTTAATGACTAAAAACAATTTTAATAATAAAATTTTTTATCTTAATTTGATTAACTCATAATTTAATTTTGTTAAAGAAAACTAATTCAACTTTTTCTTAACATCAATCTCACGTAAAACTTAATCAATGCATCTCCGCTTCCATCCTTTTAGCACCGATTCATTTCGAATGTTCACGACTCAACGTTTGTCTTTGATTTTAAGCATCTATATCTGTTTGTCTGATTTTATTTTATCATTATTTATCGTTCTCGCATCATGTCCAAAGGAAGAACCTGCGCGTGACTTCATAAGTTGTGCGTACTGCACCTCATTTTCATCATACTCCCCGCTCGATCCTTGATCCTTTTCAAGTTGATTAGCTTAGGTTTAGTTCCTACCCCTTAATGAGGACCTTTTTCTCTTACAACTTAGATAAACCATTTATAATCAACTCAATCAAACTTTTCTCCATACAATAGAATTAGACGTTAGTCATCTTGACAGTAGAGATATAATTATCCTGCCCCATAACACAATCGTGAGATGTAGAATCTTTTCCGCTTGAGAGAGATAGTGGCATACTCGTCGATGAATCCGAGTGTTTGAGTCCTTCTCTCATGACGATGCAAAGACCATCTCCTACAAGTTGTGGTGTTTAAGTAGAGTGTTCTTCCTTAAGATGAAGACTCGTCTTTTCTCCAAGAATCAATCAACAAAACCTTATCCCCCTGGAACCTTGGCCATAGTCAAGAAGTTCCTCAAACCCTTTTAGGGAAACTACAAATACTCTGATTCCATTCCCGTCAGGATATGCAGGCACAAGATGCGATATCTTGGCGAGTATACTTAGAAATAAACCACTAGGACTTTTACTCTTAGAAAACAACATAAATACAATAAACCAAGAGGTTCCTGTAGAGTACTACAGATTCTTAGGATGCTAGCACCTTCCCTAAGTTTAACCAACCCCCGAACCTTAAACTCTCTAGCTTTGCATTTGCATTGCATCTTGGGTAATTCGATCTTTTTCCCTTCCTTTAGACAAAGTTAAAGACCGGTGGTGAACCAATGAATTAAGATTCAAGTTAATCGATAATTTGATATCCAATTCTCACCGCGACAGAAATGGCGACTTCACTGAGGAGAGAGATATTTTTATTATTATGTGTTTCCCTAACTTGTTTTATTGTACTTGTTTGTTGTTATATGTTTATATATTTGCTTATTTATATGTTTGATTTTATTTATGATTTTGGGTTGGTGCCCTTTGTGTGGTGAGATAAGTCCTACACCAGGACTTAAGTGCAATTATTATAGGAAGGTGATATATTCGACGAGGCTTATAGGGAGTGAGTTCCGACCAATCTGACTTGAGAATCACCACTCAGTTGAGGCCCTCTTGAAAATGGTACTGTTGAACGAATAGTCGTGAAAACATTCACTATTTTCGACCTTGGAGCCTGTGATACTGGGGACCGTAGTTACCTTTAACCTTACTTTGGCCTTTCCTAGGACGTAGTGTGATGACTATGAAGGAGTAGTCCCGAAATAGTTGATACGCGATGCTAGAGTCAAAAGAGGTTCTCTTGAGAATATTATTAACCACTATAGTCGGGAGATTGATAATATTCAAAAGATGAACTAATGAATTTGGGCACCTTTTTAGAACCTTGTTTTACAAGTACAATCAACTTTTAGTCCACACCCTTTGGGATGGGTATACCCTTTACCCCACGCTCGTTGCAAACCTAGGGTTCCTGTTTTGTTTATCTTTGTGCATTTGTGTGCTCGCCTATGTTTTTGCATCTTCGCATTCATGAAGTGTCATATTGCATTGGGTTTCAGAGAATTCAACTTTACTTATGAACATTGTAGGACACTATGGATTACAAAAGGAAAAATACTTTGAAATATTCTTTTAAGAGTCTTAAGTTGGATGACTTAAGGAAGTTAGGAGCTTTGGTTGAAGATCAAGAAGGATTCCAAAACAAGTATGGAAAGCTGTTATCTTTGTTGAGACTCTGAGTGGACGACGGACTTCTTTCTACTTTATTACAATTTATGATTCGGATTATCACTACTTTACCTTCCCAGACAATCAACTCTTGCCTAATTTAGAAGTGTACTCTCATTTGGTTGGTTTACCTATTCTGGATGAATCTCCTTTCCTTTTCTTGGAGATGAACCCTAAGGAACAAGACATTGCTAGAGCTACATATCTGAATTTATCCGACATCAAGGACAATATGATTACCAAATGTGGAACTTTTGGGTTACCTACGGACTTCTTAATCAAGAAAGATCAATATTACACTGATCATATGAGCATGAATACATTTGAGGCAATCCTCGCCTTACTTATTTATGGAGTGCTACTCTTCCCAAGTTTTAAAGGATTGATTGATCTTAACGCTATCAAAATATTCATGAAGAATAATCCGATGCCAACTTTATTGGCCAACACTTACCATTCCGTGCATCTCCGAAACTTTCATGGTGGAGGAACGATCACCTACTGTGTGCCTTTATTATACAAGTGGTTTATTTCGCACTTGCCCAAGTCTATTTTTTTTGGGATCTCGATAAAGGACGCTGGTCAGAAAGGATTATTGCTCTAACTCACTCGGACATCGATTGGTATAACTGTGTGTATGATGGGACATTAATTATTGATAATTGTGGAGACTTTTCCAACATACCTTTACTTGGCTTTAATAGAGGAATCAGTTACAATCATGTTCTAGCTCGCCGACAGTTAAGATATACGTTGAAGGAACCACCCAAGAGTGTTCATGTGGAGAGTATTTTCTTCAAGGACGACAACGAACTTCAAGAGAAGATTGTGGTTGCATGGCATCACTTGCATAAGAAAGGGAAATAAAGTTTGGGAAAACCTAATTGTGTGTCTTTGGAGCCATATCTTCATTGGGTCAGAGAGAGAGAGTAATCAAACTGAAGATGTCTTATCCTCGTCAAGATCCTATGTCTCCGAGAAGAGAACCTGTTATGGTATACATGTATGAAGCTGAAGAATTGAAGATCACTTTAAGGAAAGCACAGCGGGAGTCAGAAGCATGGAAGAATAAGTATCAGGTGGTTGTCAAAGAGAATGTTGAACTTCAGAGGCAACTTCGGTTGAAGAATGAAGAATCACTTTCTTACAAGAAGAGAAAGGCCCAGGAGGATTTATTTTCCTCCAACCCTCAGACAACCCCTTGGAAGTTAATTGTAGATAAACGCATCCTCGAGAAAGCCCAACTAGAGGAGCAGATCAAGGAGCAGAATTTGAAACTTCCTTAGGACTTTATTAGCTTTTATTTAGCTATTTATTTAAGACTCTTTTAAGAAATATTTATTTGTAATCCGTTTTAAAATAATAAATGTTTTTCTTTTCACCATAATGTTCATAAATATTGGAATTCCATGAAGCCTTTCATCTTTGCATCTCTGCATTGCATTTTTTTCTCTAGCACTTCAAGAGACTCAATTTTGTTTTGCAGGTATTGTAACAATGGATTTTAGAAGAGAAACATTGAAGTACACCTTCCAGAGACCCAATATCGCAAGCTTAAGAGAATTAGGAGGTCTAATTGACAACCGTCTCACTTTCTTGTCGGAATATTGAGGAATCTTTCTGCTTCTCAGACTCAAGATGATAGATGGGTTATTGGATACACTTGTTCAGTTTTATGATCCCCTCTACCATTGTTTCCCTTTTCTGATTACTAGTTGATGCCGACCTTGGAGGAATATGCTGCATTTATGTGAATGACTATAACCACCAGACCTCTGTTTTCTGGATTGGAAAACACACCTAGTGACCAGGAGATTGCAACTGCTACACGCCTAAGTTTAGCTGATGTTCAAGCCCACCTGACCACCAAGGAAGAAGTCCTTGGGTTTCCAGCTAACTTCTTGATAGAGAAGACCCGCTACCATGCTGAAAGGAAAGAGGTCACAATACTTGAAGCTACCTATGCCTTACTAGCCTACAGGTTTTTTCTGTTCCCAAAGATCTACGATTTTGTTGACATGGATACAATCAAACTTTTCATTCTCAAGAACCCTGTTCCTACCTTGCTAGCCGATACTTATCACTCGATCCATCTGCAGAATGCTGAAGGAGGGGGGCATATAGTCTGCTGTAAAACTCTGCTTTATTCATGGTTCATTTCTCGCCTAACATAGTATCCAACTATCTAGGAATTGAAGGAGGCACCTTGTTGTCCGGAAATAGTTATGGCTCTTACCCATTCTGACATTGTAAGGTATGACCCTGCATACGAAGGCATTAGAATGATCAACAGTTGTGGGGACTTCATGAATGTACCTCTTATTGAGACTAAGGGATGTATCAATTATAACCCTGTCTTGGCCCGCAGACAACTGGGACACCCTATGAAAGAAGTACCAGACCAAACTCTACTAGAAGGAATCTTTCTCAAAGAAGGAGAGAACCCAGACCTGAAAGTTAGAATACTACAAGCTTGGGATCACATCAATAAGAAAGGAATGACTGCACTAGGATACCTCGATTGTATTGTTTCAGAAGATTATCTACAATGGGTGAGAGAAAGGGCTCTCGAACTCAAGATGCCTTTTCCCTTTCATGAACCCATGATACTGACCCTTCGGGATCCTTCTTGGCTCGATACAAGTGAAATAGGGACACTGAAGACTGCTTTGGAGAAAGCCGAGAAATTGAAGAATGCTTAGAAAAACAAATACTTCATCCTCAAGTTAGAAAAGGAGAAATCTCAAAAGCTACAGCTCAAAGAAGGAGAATCTGCAAATAAGAGAAAGGCGCGAGAGGATTTATTTTCCCCTCACACCTCATCAAGGCCTATCACTAGTGCTGACCTTCCTCCGACTACTGTATCCTGGAAACAATATGTGGACCAACTCATCAATGAAAAAGCAAATTTGCAGAAACGCATCAATCAACTCATGGAAGAGCTTCAAGCGAAGAAGGAACCTTTGGAATAGACTTCTAAGTTTCTTTTACTTTTGTTTTGATGTAATAAAACTATGGAAGGAGTACTTCTGTTAGTAATGTTACTCAAATTTCAGGAATAAAATAAGTTTTTCAGTTATCTTATGTTATAGTATTGGTAAAAACAATTTGGGTTTCTTGAAGTTTCATTCTTGCATCTGCATTTGCATCAGCATAGCATCCTTTGCATTCTGGGGTCTCACTCTTGCCTCATCTTCACAGACAAGCTGAATCTCTAGCACAACACTCGATCCAGTCAACACGAAGAATGGATCAACTGGAACAAGAGAATAGAATGCTCCATGATGAAGTCACTACTCTGAAAGAAAGTTTAGAAAGATTGAATGGGTTTGTTAAATCTATGTCTAATCAATCGACACTCAACAATCAAGACAACATTCAAAGGATTGCCATTTCTGAAGTTGTATCAACACCGATCCCAGTGGTGCCCACTACTACTGAGCCTACTTATAGCATGCCACCAGGTTTCCCATGGGGGATGCCTCCTTACTTCACTCCAGCCGGTTACCGTCCGCCTGTTTCTGAAGTTTCTGTTGTGACTACTGTTCATGCCATTCCTACGACTACTGCTGTGATGACTGTGCCACCTCCAAATGTGAATGCTACTCCATATATTCTAGATGAGCCGATATTTAATGGGTCACCAAGTGAAACTGTTGGGTTCGAAGAGAGAATGGATGGATTTCAAGATAAGTTCTCTGAAATTTAGAAGGAATTGAAAGCTCTCCGAGGGAAAGAATTGTTTGGTAAAAGTGCTTCTGATTTATGCTTGGTTCTGAATGTTAAGGTTCCTCCGAAGTTCAAGGTCCCTGATTTTGAGAAGTACAAGGGAAGCACCTGTCCACAAAGTCATCTTATTATGTACGCTCGGAAGATGTCCGCGCAGACCGACAATGATTAGTTTCTTATTCATTACTTCCAAGATTGTCTAACAAGTGCAACACTCATGTGGTATATGGGGTTAGATGGTGCAAAAGTTCAAACCTTCAATGATCTATGTGAAGCCTTCATCAAGCAATACAAGTATAATGTGGATATGACACCTGGCCGTGATCAGTTAAGAGCCATGACTCAGAAGGACAAAGAGAATTTCAGAGAATATCCTTAGTGTTGGCGCGAGTTAGCCGATCAAGTTACACCACCATTAGAAGAGAAGGAAATGACTAAGATCTTTTTGAAGACTCTCGGTTCATTTTTCTATAAGAATATGGTAGCCAGTGCGCCCAACGATTTCACCAAGATGGTAAACATGGGTATGCATTTGGAAGAAGGGGTCCGTGAAGGAAGGTTAGCCAAAGAAGAAAGTACCCCCAGCAATGCTAAAAAGTATGAGAGTGGTTTCGTAAAGAAGAAAGAGCAAGACGTAAGTGTTGTACAGCAAGGACGACTCAGGAGAAGGTATTCGCCATCACAACAAGTCGCTGCAGTAACGCTAGTACTCAATACTCTAGCATACCAACCACAATTTGCTCAACCGTATCAGCAATCTCAGTCTCCCAGAT
The DNA here is from genome assembly GCA_963859935.3 of Lathyrus sativus. Classification (NCBI taxonomy): domain Eukaryota; kingdom Viridiplantae; phylum Streptophyta; class Magnoliopsida; order Fabales; family Fabaceae; genus Lathyrus; species Lathyrus sativus. Next base: position 2,598,573 of record CAWUDS030007529.1, read on the forward strand.
CTCTACAACAAAGTCCACAATCTCCTCAACAAAACTGGCCACAATTCAACAATCAGGGCCGTATGCACAGATGAATAAGCTTTGATCTCATTCTTATGACATACACTGAACTATTCTCGGTTTTGATCCACAAAGGACATATCCAGACAAAAGCTCCACCTGAGGTTCCCAAAAATCTCCCCTTTTTGTACAGAGCTGACAAATTTTGCTCTTATCACCAAGGGGCTCCAGGTCATGATATTGAAAACTGTTTCGATTTGAAGGCTAACGTTCAAAGGCTGGTTAAGTGCGGAATCTTATCCTTTAAACATTCCAATCCTAACGTGTAAGATAATCTGTTACCCCAACATGGTTCGTCCTCCGTGAACATGATCCAAGGTTATTTGGGAAGAAGTAATCAGGAGATTTCAAGTGAAAAGACTGAGGAAGTGTTTGTTATAGTGCCTCACTTTAAAGAAGTGGAGCGTATTGAAGTTACCTATGATAGTAAGAGACCAGTTGTAACTCCTTTGGTGATTAATGTGCCTGGGCCCATCCCTTACACATCTAGTAAGGCGGTCCCTTATAGATATAACACCACGATGACGGAAAACGGAAAGGAGGTACCTTTGCCTACTTTGCCTTCAGTTGTTAATATCGCGGACGTTAGCAGAGTAATAAGAAGCAGTCGAGTTTATCCTTCGGTACCCTCGAAAGATAAGGGGATCTCATTTGAGCAATCAATTTCAAAGGATCCAATTGTAGAGCAACCTGGTGGATCTGTCCTGTCCAAGCCAGATGAATTCTGAAGCTAATCAAGAGAAGTGAATACAAGGTTGTAGATCAACTGTTACAAACTCCATCCGAAATTTCAGTGTTACAGTTACTCATGAGTTCTGAAGCCCATAGAGAAGCGCTCCAGAAAGTATTGGAGCAAGCATATGTTGAACAGGACGTGACCATGGAACAGTTTGATAACATTGTCGGTAATATTACTTCTTGCAACCATCTCGGATTTAATGAAGAAGATCTTCCAAAAGAGGGAAGAAAACATAATATGGCGTTGCATATCTCGGTGAATTATGGAAATGATGCATTGTCTAGTGTATTGGTTGACACTGGGTCCTCTTTGAATGTGATGCCCAGGACTACTCTGTCAAAGTTGTTGTATCAGTGACCGCCGATGAGGCTGAGCCATGTCATTGTTAAAGCTTTTGAAGGATCCATAAAGACGGTAATTGGTGAAGTGGATCTACCAATGAACATTGGGTTGCAAATCTTTATGATCACGTTTCAGGTCATGGATATTCGCACCGCCTATAGCTGTTTGTTAAGGAGGCCGTCGATACATGAGGTTGGGGCAGTTACTTCTACTCTGCATCAGAAGCTGAAGTATACTTTTGAGGGCAAGATGGTTATAGTTTTTGGAGAATGAGCTTTAGTGGTGAGCCACTTATCATCATTTTGCCATGTTGAAGCTGAAGAAGAAGTTGGAACGCAGTTTCAAGCCTTATTAATTGCGGACAATGGTTATCAGAAGTCTAGAATACCTATGTCATCCTTCAAAGATGCACAACATGTCGTGAATAGTGGTTCTCAAGCAGGTTGGGGCAAGATGTTGTTTCTACTAGAGAATAAGAACAAGGAAGGTCTTGGCTTTACTACCAGTTTTGCTAAACAGGTTATCGGAAGTTAAGAGTTTCGACCAATTAGAGAGACATTCCGCAGCGGAGGGACCATCCGTCCTCCTCACATTAATGCAGTGTCTGAAGATGAATCTGAAGGCTACATATTAGATGGTTCTGCAAGCCTCTCCATTTCGTATGAAGACTATGAACCTTACATGGAAGATCCAGGGTATGACTCAGAGACTGAAAACGCTTATGTGCCTTTCTACTCTCCCAGATCAAGATGCCAGGATTACGGTTTTGAAGTCAATGTTGTCACTGAAGAGGATTTCGATGAAGATGTTCCTGACTTTGTGACTCCAGGAGTATTGGTCAAGAATTGGAGTGTGGTTGAAGTCCCCGTTGTTATTCATATATCAAAGTAATCATTTGTTTTAATTTTTCGCTCTGCCCAAGGCGAAAATGTGTTGTGTGGGCTTACTCTTTTTAATAATTCCCTTTGCTCTGCCCAAGGCAAAGGTGATCTTGTTGGGCATGTTGTTCAGACTTTGTTATCATTAATAAAACGTTGCTTTATTTCATATTATGTTTTTTTATTTATTTATTCTGTTGGAAAATAATAATAATAAGTAATAAGCATCTTGCGTACACACACTTTCCACTTTATAAAACTAAATAAAAACCATATCACATGCGCAGATTGCTGCACAAACCACATCTCAGGAATAATGACCCACTACCTTCGCCGAACTTCGAATTTCCTGTGTTTGAGGCCGAAGACGAAGAGGATGATATTCCATAAGAGATCTCTAGACTGCTTGAGAATGAAGATAAAGCTATTCAACCTCATAAGGAGCCTGTCGAAGTGATCAATCTGGGTACAGAAGAAATCTGTAAGGAAGTAAAAATTGGAGCTTTGCTCAAGTCTGACGTGAAAGAACAGTTGATTGAGTTGCTTAAAGAGTTTGTCGACGTGTTTTCTTGGTCAAATCAAGATATGCATGGCCTTGACACTACTATAGTTGAGCACCACTTACCTTTGAATCCAGAATGCTTGCCAATTAAGCAGAAACTCAGAAGAACTCGACCCGATATGGTCTGAAAATCAAGGAAGAAGTACAGAAGCAGATCGATGCAGGTTTTCTTGTCACTGGCGAGTATCCGCTTTGGTTAGACAATATTGTGCCCGTTCCGAAGAAGGATGGAAAGGTTCGTATGTGTGTGGATTACAGAGATTTGAACAAGGCCAGTCTGAAGGACGATTTCCCGTTACCTCACATTGACATACTAGTAGACAACACTGCAAGGTATGAGATCTTCTCTTTTATGGATGGATTTTCAAGATACAATCAGATTAAGATGGCTCCCGAAGATAGAGAAAAGACGTCATTTATCACTCTCTTTGCTTTTGAGCCTCCAAAGAGAGTGGAGAATGTTGTCATTGGGAAGCAACTTTAAGGTGAGAATGTTGTTGAAATTTCCTATCAGTCAAGTGGTTTGAATAAGAAAATTGATAAGGATGAGGTATTGAAATTGATCAAGAAGAGTGAGTACAGTGTGGTAGATCAAGTCTTGCATACCCTGTCTAAGATTTCAGTGTTGTCCCTATTGATGAGTTCTGAGGCTCATAAGGAGTCTTTGCAGAAGATGTTGGAACAAGAATTTGTTGAGCATGATGTAAGTATTAATAAGTTTGATGGCATTGTTGCCAATCTCACAACATGCAATAATTTGAGTTTCTATGACGAATAGTTACTCGAGGAGGGGAGAAATCATAATTTGGCTTTACATATTTCTATGAACTATCAAGAAGATGCACTTTCCAATGTGCTGGTTGATACAGGATCTTCCTTGAATGTGTTTCCCAAGTCTACTTTGTCAAAGATTTTGTACCATGGTGCTCCCATGAGGTATAGTGAGGTTGTGGTTAAAGCTTTTGATGGATATAGAAAAATTGTGATTGGAAAGGTTGATCTTCCAATCAAAATAGGACCATACTTCTTCCAAATTACTTGTTAAGTAATGGATATTCGTCCTGCTTATAGTTGTCTGCTTGGCTGACCTTGGATTCATGAAGCTGGGGCAACGACCTCGATTCTTCATCAGAAATTGAAATTTGTTAAGAATGACAAACTGGTAATTATTGGAGGCGAACAAGCGCTGTTCGTAAGCCATCTTTCGTCCTTTTCGTATGTTAATACCGACAAAGTTGTTGGAACTTCATTTTGAGCTCTTTCTGTTGATGATAAGGCTGTTAAGAAGAATGGGTTGCCCATGTCTTCTTTGAAAGATGCTCTTCATGTATTAAAGACTGGTCGGTCTAACGGTGAGGGTCGAGTTATTGATGTGGTTGATAATAAAGACATAAATGGTTTAGGCTTTGCGCCTGGTACAGTTAAAAGATATTTGAAGCGTATTAATGAAGCCTTTCACAACGTCAGATTCATCAGCAAAGATCACTCTACTGCTGCAATCATTGAAGACGATCAAGAGTACGAAATTGATCCTCAGGAATGGGAACCGTACCTTGATGATCCTGGATACTTCTCTGAGACAGAAGACGTGTATGTACCCTTTTATACCCCTTAGTGCCATCATTGAAGATGATGAAGAGGAAGAACTTCCCAATTTTGTGACGCATGGACAGATCTGCTAGAATTGGATAGTTGTTGATGTTCCCACTGTTATTCACACTTCAAAGTAATTTATTTTTATTGTATTTTCAATAACTCTTTCACTCTGCCCAAGGTGAAAGTGAGCTTGTGAGGTCTTTATTTCAAATATTATCATCATTATAAAATGTTATTTTGCTTATCCATGATATGTTTTCTCTTTTTGCTTTATTATGAAAATTGGTAACATAAAAAAAACCTAAAAAAATATAATAATTTGATAATCACCTTTTTATCTGTATGATACTTGCACGTTTTGTTCATATTCTAAAATCAAACATAAATTATTGTGCAAATTGATTGTTAAACCCATTGAAAACAATGACCTTATGCCCTCTCCCAACTTTGAGTTCCTTGTGTTTGGAGCTGAAGAAGAGATTCCAGATGAAATTTCTTGATTACTTGAGTACGAGGAAAAAACCATTCAGCCTCATGAAGAGCCGGTAGATTTGGTTAACTTGGGTTCAGAGGAAGATAAGAAGGAAGTCAAGATCGGGGCGCTGCTTCAGTCAGATGTAAAAAAGAGGATAATAGAGCTTCTCATATAATATGTTGATATGTTTTCTTGGTCCTATTAGGACATGCTTGGTCTTGATACTGATATCGTGGAGCATAGATTGTCGTTAAAGCCAGAATGTCTGCAAAAATAAAAAAAATGGAAAAAATGGAAAAATGGATAAAAAAGAAGAAAAAAATGAATGATGATGAGTCATTATGGTGGCTATTGACTATTTTATCAAGTGGGTTAAAGCGACATCGTATGCCAATGTGACCAAGCAAGTTTTGGTCCAGTTTGTCAAGAACCAAATCATTTGTCTGTATGTCGTTCAGAGCAAGATTATCACTGATAATGGGTCAAATCTGAATAATAAAATGATGAAGGAATTATGCGATGAGTTTAAGATTGAGCATCATAGTTCTTCTCCTTACAAACCCAAGATGAATGGGGATGTTAAAGTTGCTAATAAGAACAGTAAGAAGATCCTTTAGAAGATGGTTGTCACATACAAGGATTGGCATGAGATGTTCCCTTTTGCTTTGCATGGGTATCATACATTCGTCCGCACTTCAACAGGGGCAACCCCTTCTATGAGAGTTTTGATAGAAGTTGAATTGTATGAGGCTGAATGGTGCCAGAGTAGATACGACCAGTTGAATTTGATTAAAGAGAAAAGCATGATGGCCCTGTGTCATGGCCAATTGTATCAAAAGATAATGAAGAAATATTTTGACAAGAAGGTTTGACCTCGTGTGTTTAGAGAAGGTGACCTCGTGCTTAAGAATATCTCGACTTTTACTACTGATTCTAGGGGCAAGTTGACTCCTAATTATGAAGGCTCATATGTTGTTAAAAGAGCCTTCTCTGGCGGTGCATTAATACTTACAACTATGGATGGTGAAGAGTTCACTCGTCCTGTGAATGCCGATACAGTCAAGAAATACTTCGCCTAAGAAAAAAAATAAAAGAACAACTCGCTAAGTGGAAAACCCGAAAGGGAGGCTTAGGCAAAAATGAGCATCTCGGTGGATTAAAAACCCGAAAGGGCGGTTCAGGAAAATATTAGAGACAAAAATAGAAATAATCATCCTGGTAGATTGAAAACCTAAAAGTACAATGTTGCGGTGGAAATAGGATCACAAACTATTAATGAGTTTGAATCGCAATTCAATTCACAACCGCTCTTTGATTTATCCGAAGGAAAAGGTTAAAATAGGGAAAACCTATTTTTGCATCGTAAACACAATGCGGGGAAAGATCTAGGGTTCGGGGGTTGGTTAAATTTAGGGAAGGTATTAGCACCCTAAACTTCTGTAGTACTCTACAGGAACCTTTTGTTCAATGCTTACTATTTGCTTTATTCGTTTGCTTAAGGTATATGTACAAAGGATTAAAAGTGAGAAAGGAGACCTAAGGGGTTAATTCTAAGTTTACTCGGCAAGACATCGCATCTTGTGCCTACGTATCCTTACGGGAGTGGAATCAGAGTAATCGTAGTTCCCCTCAAAAAGGAGGTTAGAGATTTCTTGACAGTGGTCAAGGTCTCAAGGGGAATAAACGCATCTTAAGGACACACTTACGTGGAGTGTAGAAACTCCAAATCTCTACGTCGAATTGTTAAGTTGTAATTAGGGTTAGGTTAGGGATTCCGCGGCGGGAAACCCTAAAATGAGCGCGGCGGCTCTTTGACCTAATGCTAGGGGTAAAATGGTAATTTTGTAATCTTGCCTGCGGCGAGGCATTTGTGAAAATTAGGGTTTGTAGTTGTAAGGGTTTGAAGTTGAGGACTATTGGCGCGGCGACCAAAAGCTAGACCTAACCTTCGGATGTGTGTGAAATAATTGAATTATGCAAACAGAGAATAATGTCCTAATTTAAACCATGCAAGCAGAAATTTAAAGGCAGAAATTTAAAGCGCGATTATTAGATTCGCGAGGTTACAAGAGAGGAGCAGTTATAATAATGTGATACAACTCGACTTTAAGAACGCAAACATAAGGAAACAACATAATAAGCTGCACGGTGAACGAACTAAGTTAGTAAACAAAATTTATGAAAACAGAATCATGAAGTTAAGGGACATTATTTTTTTGTGGTTTTTTATTTTATGAATCTAAACTTAATTGTTTTAACTTGATAATAAATAAACAAAAAAAGAAGGGAGGATTTTAAATTTAAAATATTTTCTCTCGGTTTTTCAAAAAGGGGTCTTAACTTTTAAAAAAAATTGATTCTAACTAATTAAAAAAATGGTTTTAATTTTAATCTTTTTAAAATGTTTTAATTTTAATATTTTAAAGTGTTTTAATTTTAAAATGTTTTTAATTTTAATCTTTATACACAAAACAACTTAAATATATATTTTTTTTAAAAGAAACTTGATTATTTAAAAAAAGGAAAAGAAAGTAAAAATAAAAGGGTTGGGCCGGTCATTACCTCCGGACCCAACCCGGTTAATGGTAATTACATCAAGATGATTTAGGGTTTCAGAACCCTTTGGTTTTTTTCCGCGGCGCCATTGTGCTCACTCTCGTTCCATTGTTCGTCTTTCTCTCTCGCGGCCCTGTCTCACCCCTTGTTCGTATCACCTTCTCCTCTCATAATGCTGAAAACGAAACAAAAAAAACTCCATAAAATATATATCCGTGCGATGGCTTACATTTGAGCTTTGTGAAGACGCGATGATGACGAATCCGGTCACGGTCTCGTCTTAGACGTTCGATTTGTGGCCGATGATGAAGATATCCTGAGGCTCGAAGTTGATTGCTGCGAGGGCGATGATGATATTGCGAATCTGAGCCCCAATGGTTGTTTGCTCGCCGTTTAAATGGAACGGTGTTGGTGGACTTCCCCCTGAGTATTGTTGATCGCGTTCGATGATGAATTTGGTGATTCCAAGTCTTCTCCTTCGTGGCCGCCGTTGTTGTTCGTCGCTCCTCTTTTCTTTGCCAGCTGCTCCCTTTCTAGGGTTTGTACGAGGTGATACTTTTCCCTTTTATAGTCTCTGACTTGACTCTCTTTTGGGCCTTTGGATGTTGGATTTGCGTTACTCTTGATGACCTGATTGAATCTGATTTCCCTTTCTTAAGATTTGATTGGGGATTTTTGATATGATTCTGATTTTATCTGATACTGATTGATCCTTGTTTCTTCTTTAGGATCTGATTGGGGTTTTCATTTTTCTGATGATATTCAGATTCCCGATTTCCAGCTGATACGAATTTTTCTGATTTGATTCGGAGCTTTCTATTTTCAGAATTCCTTGATTGAACGTTACTTGACCCTATTCGATTTGTTTGATAATCTGAACTGATTTGTTTTGATTTTATTTGGACATTGCTTTGGATTCTGATATCTGAACTAGTTTGGTTTTGATGGACTTGTTTCGTTCAGTTTGGTTATCGGCTGGAATTCACTTATTTTTCCTCTTCTTTTTTTCAGGATAGGTACTACACTTTGGTTGAGTTAAACGCCGCCGAGGATGGTATGTGGCAATGATGACAGCTTGTCTGAGCCTGATGAGGGAACCTCTTCGATGAGGCCGCGGTTCAGAACATGAGTTCTGGGCTTGTTGCGATTTCCTGCCTGTTCTGCTATGATTTTGTGAACTTGTTTCACTGATACGTTTGATCTGAACCTTTTTCCACTATTTTTGATATGGTTTTGTGAACTTGTTTCACTTTCTGATACAGATTTTGTTTTGGATATCCATCTGGTTTGATCTTCACGACCTTTCTTCTTTTTTCAGGATCGCTACTATGCTTTGGTCGAGTTTAAACGCCGCGGTTGCCTTCGAGATCGGTTACTTTCGATGCTTGATTGGGTTCAGAACATGAGTTCTGGGCTGCTATTGGTTATTGGCTTTCAGATTGATTGTGAAGCCATGATGTGCGATAACTGATGCGGTTTACCCTCGTACTTTGAACTGATTTTCGTGACTTGTTTGTTGGGGCAATGATGCTCTGACTGAGCCCTTGTCCTTTTCGTGCGCCTTGCTTGACTGGAATGATCTGCGCTATGATTTGTGCTGCAACTCGGTGTAGTTATTCACATTTTTGTGACTTGCCATCTGAACTGGTTGAAACTTGCCCTTAACTGACAATTCTGACCTTTGGTACATTGTTTGATGCAGCTTGATGCAGCTTGTTTTGTACTTCATTCTTCTTGTTCTGTTTGAACTTGCTTTTCATTCTGAACTTTTGTGGCAGATTTGCTTCTTTGTGCATTTTCACAATTGAAACTGGCGCGGGCTCCCTTTTGCCTAGTTGCTGTTTTGTTTATGCAGCTTGTTTTGCTTTGAGTTCTGTTGTACTGATGCTGTTTGTGGAATTTCAGGTGTTGGAATTTTTCGAAACCAAAGCGACTCAGACCTGCCGGCATCCGGGTCTGAGTCCAAATTTGCCTATGTTGCCTTACTCTTGTATCAGTTTGGAAATCCAATTGCGGCAAAAGCGAATCAGTCCCGCTTCTTTTATTACTTGTATCTCTCGGATGTCCCGTAATGATAAGAACAGGTGTTACCTGATCTGATGCCAACGGCGCGGATCGGTAACGAGGGTAGGACGCAGCTTCGGTTGTGCCACTCCCGGCACTCGATGATGACGCTGTTCTGAGAGTGTCAAAAATAATTTCTAACATTTTTCTATTCTGTTTTGCTTCTTTTTGATGTGCAGGTTGATCGGAGATTCGTGGAGAAAAGGATATCATGAAGAACACTTAGGAACATTTAGGACTTTAGGCTTTTTAGGATATACACTTCTTTTGTAACTTGTAACAAAAAATATTATGAATAAATTCAATAACATTCTTTATCAAATTATTTCCTCTTTGTAGATCATGACAAAATATTATGAATAAACTTCAAATTTCTATCCCAATTTACTTTATAAATTGTAATAATAATAATAAAATATTATGAATAAGATTCACATATTCTATTAAAATCATTTTCCAATTGCTTTTCCATGTTTTAATTTGTAAACACCTCAATACCCGATTAAACCTCAACAGTCAAACATCCCTGATCCACTCTTGCATAATAAGCTTAATACCTTCAAAAATGAATAAGTTTCATTAATCAGTCGAAGTTTTCACTGTTTTCCCTCAAAAATGGACTGGAAGATAGAAGAATGATTTTTGTTAAAACCCTGTTCCACAGATCAGATTTTCCAACCCAAATTGATATCTTAACATAATCAAACCCACGCAAATAAATGCCTCCGTAATAAAACCTCATTGGGCCCAAAATTACGAATTATGCTTCAAAATGACCAAAACGCCCCTGGGGTATTTCCTGCAAAACAAACGCCTTTAGGACTTGTTAGTGGTTAGCAAATGCACAGATGATATGATATGCGAAATGACCGACTAAATATGAGGGTAAAATTTGGGGTATTACATACAATCTAGGAACAAGTTAGGGATTATGGCAAGTAACTGTATATGGCCAGTCTTGATCACTTGAAGCAACATTTCCTGTCAGCGATTCTCTTATGACCATTCTTAACGAAAGCACAACGGAATTCAGAGTTGTTAGGGAGAATATTGATTATTGTATTTCAATGTAACCCTTTCCATGTATTTACCATTTTTCAAACTTTGTAATGATCCATGTGTCGCATCGCTATGAAAAAGGACCGATAAGGACATAAGAGTCGCCACCATTCGTTATTTATCCCAAAGAGAGGGAAAGGAAACGATAAGAGAAAACCTACGAAAAAGGGAGAAGACATGTCATCACAACCAAATCTTGGGTTCGGGAGTCGGTTACGCAAGGGGAAGGTATGAGCACCCCTCACGTCCGTTGTACTCAACGGGATCCACGCTTGTTGTCTAGTCTATGGGTGAAAAACAAACTATCTACGACTGTTATTGCTAAACAGAAAGAACTGACTCGATGGACATCGCCGCCCTATGCCTACGTATTCCCTCGTGCAATGGGAAAGTCAAAGTCAACTTAGTTCGGGAAACTACCAGGGGGGATTGCTCGCCAAGACGTCGCGTCTTGTGCCTACGTATTCTCATCTGGCATGAGAAATCAGAGCAAAACGTAATTCAGGCTAACTACGGGTAAACAGGGTTTTCTCGATCGCACGGGGAAGAGAAAAAAGGTAGACGATACTAACGCATGCATTCTAGCAGTTAGGTGTATTGTTGCTCGACCATTGGAGACTTCGGCGTTACCTGTTTGCAGTAGAATGGACGTAGCATGTCGTGGTCTGGAATCCGGTGAAATCCGGGGTCTGGATACCGCACGAGCTTGAGCCAATAAAACCGGTGAAATCCGGGGTCTGGATACCGTACGGGCTAAGAGGATAAACCGGTGGAAGTCGGGGTCTGGATACCGCACGGGCTTGATCCAATAAAACCGGTGAAAGCCGGGGTCTAGATACCGCACGGGCTAAGAAGATAAACCAATGGAAGCCGGGGTCTGGATATCGCACGGGCTTGAGCCAATAAAACTAGTGAAAGCCGGGGTCTGGATACCACACGGGCTAAAAGATACATCGATGTGAGCCGAGGTCTGGACCACACTGGCTTGCTGAAATAAACATCAACTGGGGTCTGGATAACGCACAAGTTAGTTGAACAAAAGGGTATGAGCCGGGGTCTGGATACCACACGGGCTTGATGAAATGGACCGAAGGAATCCGGGGTCTGGATATCACACGGGCTTGCTGAAATAAACCGGATAACGCCGGGGTCTGGATACTGCACGGGCTTACTGAAATAACTGGAGGAAGCCGGGGTCTGGATACCACACAAGCTTGATGAAATAACCGGAGGAAGCCGGGGTCTGGATACCACACGGGCTTACTAAAATAACCGGAGGAAGCCGGGGTCTGGATACCACACGGGCTTACTGAACTAACCGGAGGAAGCCGGGGTCTGGATACTACACAAGCTTGCTGAAATAACCGGAGGAAGCCGGGGTCTGGATACCACACAGGCTTGAGCCACTACCGTTGTCTGCTAGAGATACACCTGAAATAAGAGGTAACAACCTGGCTTATGTTTCAAATGCATATGTTTGAAAATGACGTAATGCTCCATGCGAAATGGAAATGCTACGCGTTTGGGAGGATGCTAGGCACAAATGCAAATGCAAAGGAACCGCTCCAGCAAAATAAATGCTGAAGAGAAGAAGCCAACTCCGCTGGGGACGACTGAGTGCCAAGTACAATTGGACTTATGCTGGGAGAAACAAGCCCTGGATGGCCTCTCAGAAATAACTTTCCTGGGTAATATTGCTCTGACGAGAACAAAATTCGTTCCCCTGGGGATCAATCAAATTCTAATTCTGCTAAGGAAAACGCCCTGGATGGCCTACTAGAATACAACTCTTCTGGGGAACAAAAAACTCGGTCGGAGACAACAGCTCCACTCTACCGGGGAAATCAGCCCTGGATGGCCTGCCAGAATACATCATTCTGGGGAACAGACGACTCTACTAGGGAAGCAAAGCAAATTGCGGGGACTTAATCCACTCTGCTAGAGATTCCGCTCTACTAGAAATATGAATCCACTCTGCTAGGGATAATAAAGAAGACTTACTGGGAAGACATCCCAAACTTTCTGCTGAGGATGAAGAATAACAATTCTCTGGGTCAATCCCATTCTGCAGGGAAGGAAACATTCCACTAACTTCTCTGGAGATCTGCAGGGGATGAAAATATCCCGAAGAAAACTCACTCTGACGAGTACCAATGACCAACTGGATTCTGCTACGGACTACAACTTCGCTGGGGATCGCCCAATGAGGGAATTGGCATTTACCTCTGCTTAGGGAAATGAGCAATAAACTTAATAATATCAACCTCTATGCTTAGGGAATTGAGTCCCTGACTTGAACTTTAAGGGGAAAGGAGTCAAAGAATTAGATTCTGTAGGGACAACAACACTGCACTTGTCCCACTGCTGGGGGAATAGTCTCAAATACCTGCTGGGGGATAACCTTAATCTCAACCTGCTGAGGAGAAACTAGTCATAATCTGTTGGGGGAAACTAGTCTCATCCTGCCGGGGGATAACAATCTCAACCATGGAGAACTGAGATCAATCGAGCCTCGTGTCGGGGAATATGATAGCATGTAATACATTGGGAATGTTGTGCCGAGTACAGTTGGGATTTTTGGTTAGGGATGGGACCAGGTTTATGGTGATTGGATGTTTTCTAGTTACCAACAAAAGTGGATTTTAAAGGAGAATTACCAGACGAGAACTGGCATTCGAGGGTAGATTACCAGACGAGAACTGGTGGCAAAAGGTTAAGTCGTTAGACGAGAACTGACTTCTAGTTTTGGGTATCAGACGGGAACTGATTTCTGGTTTGGTATCAGACGGGAACTGATTTTTAGTTTGGTATCAGGCAAGAACTGATTTTTGGTTTGGTATCAGATGGGAACTAATTTTTGGTTTGCCAGACGAGAACTGGACTTTGAAACTGTATTTGCCAGACGATAACTGGTTAAACAGTAGGTTAAAGAAAGGGTGGCCAGACGGGAACTGGTGTTTAGTGAAGGGTTGACCAAGCGAGAACTGGTTTAAAGGTTCGCCAGACGAGAACTGGGCTTTGGAAATGATTTCTGTTACATAGTTTTTGACAGGTAATAGGTTTAGGTTGTGGGATAAGGTGATGGCACGATTCCCCGACACTCAACTCTTGCTGAGGAGAATAAACTCACTTGAGTAGCTGCCCCAGTGTAGTTCAAATTGTCTCGGTCTGATCTTTGGGAAAGTTCACGTTGAAACGAAAAGCTTGCCATGAGACGACCTCGAGATGGCTTGCCCCAGAATCTGTACCACGAGAGGATTCATCCTTGACTGACCAACTCTCAGAATGGTTGGCTTCAATGTACTCTTGAAGTAGCTTGTCCCTGAATGAGCGTTGAAACGAATTAACTTGTTTTGGCTGAACACTAGAGGAATCTGCCCTCAATCAACAAAATCTCTAGGTGACCTGCCCCTGATTGGTAGTCTTGAGATTATTCACTTCTGACCAACTTCTTCTTGAATGATTTTGCCCCATAATCAACCGATGCTTGGGGATTTGTCTCAGACTGACTGATTCCAAACTTACTGGATGTCGATGCCCTAGATCCACAGGGATTCCCAGTATACTCAATTTTGATCCAGACTGCTGAATGATTCAGTTCTGTTCGATTATTCCTTGTTGGAATTTCCTCCATGTCAACTACTGACCTGCAATTAAAATTGTTTCCTCACGAATGGTAATTTTAATGTGGTATTCCTGCAAGTTTTGAAAGAAATGTCACTTATTAAGTGTCGTGATAGTGAGTGACGAATGAACCAAAAGTCTAAACGTAGTGTTGATTTGATTAGTGCAAGATACAACAAGGATATGATTAGCAAATCATGTAGGAGTCAGGTTACTCAACCTCATTGTAGTATGCATTCATAATAAACCCCGTCTTAATTAGGTCTTTTAAGGGTTGAGTCGTGGTCGGGTTCACGATTATTGAAACAAAGGATAAAAGGATCAAAGTTTAATTATTACTCACCCCTTCTCTGTGATGATCTCCAATCCTAATGTTCAGTTTACTTGGCACAAGCGCTCACCTCTTCAAAAGGTTTATTGAATGGTAGGAGTGATGGTTAAGGAACCCACAAGGTTTTCGGAGTGACAACCACCCCTTTGGTCTTCTATGTATGTAGTCACACGACTTCGTCGTTGATTGAGGATTTTTATTTTGAGATCCTTTCTTTTATTCTTTCGTTCCCTAATTTTTTCTGGGACTGATTCTTTTTGAATTTTCTGATTTTGAAGTCTAGCGGGATGCCCCAATTTTTCCTAAGTTTTTGCTTTCCAGCTTTTTGACTTAGCGGGCTTTTTATTTTCTTTTCTTTTTGAAACAAGTGGCGTGACACTGGCTGTCTTAATTTTTCCAAAAGGTTGTGACTATCTAACTCCTGACTGGTAAGGTTTAACCATTGTAGTTGACGGGATACGACCTCTTGAGAGGGATAAGATGTGATTGGTCCTCGAATGGGGATACTCCTCTACAAAATTTGAACGTTCGGTCAAATTAACTGACAACTACCCTGCCCTAGGTTAAGATGTGAGGGTTTAAAAGGTCCGAAAGAAACTCCTACTTCTAGGCTCGAAGTGGTTAACTAGGGACTAACTCCTTATCTCTCTGGTGTTTAGCGGATTCAAAATAATGCTTGCACGTCATCAGTAGGATTTATTCAAAAGCATACGATCATCAGTTATGAGTATTCAGTTTTCGTCATCCTTCCCCCAATCTTTGCTAAACAACAGTGATGAAGTGGAGTGGATAAAATGTACATGTACATGTGTCTGTGTTGTGCAACAATGAGAGAATGTGACATAATTAATTCAGAAACATGCATAATCACTTCATTAATATTACCATTTAGAACACAATGTTTAAAAAGCAAGTAGCAACTAACAGGAAAGAAACTACAAATGCAAATGATAAAAGGATCCAAGAACTGCCAATATTGAGGATGTCTGCCTGTCTGGACCACTGGCTTCTGGAGATGACCCTCAGAATCTGTGAGCTTAGACAGTTGAGAGGTCGACATGAACAACCAAAACTCCTTCTGGAAAAGAAATGCACCCTTTTCAATCAACTGTTGCACTTTGGCTTGAAAAGCTTTGCAATCTTCAGTTGAATGCCTCATAGATCCGCCATGATATCCACACTGAGCATGTGGATTGTACCCAGGAGGGTAAGGCTCTGGCACAGGCTTAAGAGTCTTAGGCTCCACTAAAGAGTTCTAAATCAGATGTGGCAGAAGCTGACTGTACGACATAGGAACTGGACGAAGAGGAGCATTCCTTCTTTCCAAGATGTTGCGAGGCCTATTCTGATTCTGACGCTGATTTGGATAACCTCGACCAAGGGCTCGTTGATTTACATGAGGAGCGACCCAAGGCTTCTGAAGTCGTGCCCTAGGCACGGTTATCAGTCCACGTGATACCGGAGATAATGACCGCTGAAAAGATACAGAACCAAAAGATTTCACCGATTCACCCCGAGAATAACCAACATCTGCCATGACTGCATTGATTACATCTTCTCCCTTTTGGGAGTCACTGAAGGATTCAGTTTCACCGGCCTGACTGCTTGAGACATCTTGAATTTTCCCAATCTTTATGCCATTCTCAATGTGTTCTCCTGATATTACCAGTTCAGAGAAATTCGGTGCAATCCCAAGCATCCTTTCAAAGTATGGGCTCTGTAAGGAGTTCATGAACATGTCAGCTAACTCTTGGTCTAGAAACGGAGGTTGCACTTTGGAAGCAAACTCTCTCCATCTCTGAGCATACCTCCTGAAGGGTTCATTGTTCTCTTGAGACAAGTTTTGCAACTGCATGAGACTGGGAGCCATATCCAGATTATACTCATACTACTTCAGAAAAGCCTTGGCTAAGTCCAACCATGATCAAATCTGACTACTCTCTAACTGCATATACCAACTCAGAGATGTCCCAATCAGACTGTCCTGAAAACAGTGAATCATCAGCTTGTCATTGTGCACAAACGAAGTCATTCTTCTGCAGAACATCACCAAATGTTGTCTCGGGCAAGTATCCCATATGTACTTCTCAAACATTGGTGCTTTGAAATTTGGAGGTAACACTAGGTCGGGTACCAGGCACATGTCCGAAGCGTTGAGACCAACAGTATCTTTAACCTCCAAGCCTTTAAGTTTTTCGTCCAACACATGAAACCTTTTAGCATACTCAAGAGCTCTCAGATCCTTAGTCTTCATCATCGGGACTTCTCCCCTGGAATTCGAGATAGAGAAAGCAACATCATGACAATCTGTGGTACCAGGAGAAGAAGAACGTTCACTTCAGACAACAAACTGTTCATGTAAACCTTGATTCTCAATAGAAGGCTGTACAGGCTAAGCTTCAGTGAGGTTGTTCACTTGTGGAAAGTCTTCATCAGGCAAAGAACCATACAAAGGGTTAGTCATCACAGCAAAACCCGACGGGCCATCGAGATTCTGGAGGTCGTTTCCTGATATAGCTACCAACAGCTTTCAAACTGACTTCACTGCTTGACACTGCTTAATTCTTCTTCAACCACTTAGTCGTCTTCCAATAATCACCACTTGCTCAGAACGGGCACCGGGTAATCAACTGGTTGATAAAAAACAAAGGCAGGATGAGAGCTCTGGCCAACTGAAGAATGATATGCAAAATAATGCAAAGATGCTTATACAAATGCAATGTAAAATGCGAGGAACACGGGATCACAGGCCCCCACAAAACTCTACAAACTGCTGCGTTACTGACTAGATTGAGCCAGAGTTTCACTTTGGCGAGAAAATACTGGAACACCAAAAGACCAAAGTATAGGAACCTCATAACGTCAGAGATCAAAGGTCCGCACTGATAAGAAATCTGGGTAGGTTGGAGGTCAAGTTTCCTGCATAACCTCCCACTCACAAGGTATGGACCTATCTCTGACAAGGTATGACATCCTATGCGGTCGTCAGCGTCACAGACTTTCGAGAAACGATGATACGTTCACCATTTCTGGTTTGGCATCATAGTCTAACGAAGCGGCCTCACTTAGCTGAATCCCAAATGATCGGTCTCTAGAGTCGACAGTTTCTAGATCCAACACCCTTTCCTGACCAATGCACATGATAGGATGTCTTCAACAGAAAACCTCGTCTGAACGCGAATTTCATGAAGACTAGTGCATGCCTAATGTGCAGGTCCTCACTACTTTCCACTCTAATTCTATGGTTATACTCAAGCCTGGGTTTTGGCTTATCACAAAATGGAACATCCCCAACCCACAGCACAACAATAACAGATAAAACAATAAAGTGCAGAAAATGTAAATACAGTAATAATACAAAATACAATACACAAATATATACACACCCAAAGACAAGCAAACAAGCGCTAGGATTGACTCGCATAGGGGATGGGAAATTTCCCCAGCAGAGTCGCCAGTTGTCGCATCACTGCGAAGAGGGGCCGACAAGGACAAAAGAGTCGCCACCGTTCATTATTTATCCCAAAAGAGGGAAATGAAATGATCAGAGAAAACCTACGAAAAAGGGAGAAGACAGGTCATCACAACCAAATCTTGGGTTCGGGAGTCGGTTACACAAGGGGAAGTGTAATACCCCAAATTTTACCCTTATATTTAGTCAGTCATTTCGCATATCATCTCATATGTACATTTGCTAACCACTAACAAGTTATGAAGGTGTTTGTTTTGCAGATTTGGTCCCAGGGGTATTTTGGTCATTTTACACAAATTCTACCAATTCCTTGAAGACGGGCTGTTATTAAAATTCTGAGGCATTTGATACGTTATTGTTTTGAGGCATTTATCTATCACCAGGTCTGATCATATTAAGATTTTGGCATTTGGTCAGTGGAATTTAATTACGAGTAGCGTTACTGTTGATGCTGAAACTGTTGTGATTACGGTGCACATATGTGTTTGGTTATGAAATGGTTGATTAACATTTTAATCGGATGATGAGATTAGGATTACAAATAAGACGAGTGCACAAATAAGAATACCACTTGGGAGTGTTTATGTTTTATGACTATGTTAATGAATTTAAATACTTGTGGATTTATTCACAAATGTTTATATTTTTTAACTAAGAATAAAATATAAATAAATCCAAAATGTTGGGAATTTTATTTCATAAAAAAAATATCATCATACAAGAAGTGGAGATTGCTTCACATTTTATAAGTGTTGTTACAAGGAAATACATTAAAGATCTAAATCCTAAGGAATTACATTAAAGTATCTATCCTAAATCCTAAGAACATCTAAGTGTCTTCATGTTGTCTTTGAGTTTCTCCACGAATCCTCGACTAACCTGCACATCAGAAAAAAAACAAACAGTACAGAAAAAATGTTAGAAGTTTTTTTGACACTCTCAGAACAATGTCATCATCGAGTGCCGGGAGTGGCACAATCGAAGCTGCGTCCTACCCCCGTTACCGATCCGCGCCGTGGGCGTCAGATCGGGTAATACCTGTTCTTATCGATACGGGACATCCGAGAGATAGAAGAAATAAAAGAAGCGGGACTGATTCGTTTTGCCGCGATTGGACTTCCAAACTGATACGAGAATAAGGCAACATAGGCAAGTTCTGACTCAGACCCGGATGCCGGCAGGTCTGAGTCTCCTTGGTTTCAAAACTTCCAACACCTGAAAAGCCACAAGCATCATCAGAACTCAAAGCATAAGCAAAAAGGAACTCGTGCCCATACAAGTATGAAAAGCCACCAAAGAACAAATCTGTTACCAAACAGAATGGAGACCAATGGTCCAAACAGGACAAGAGAATTGAAATGCAAGCCAAAGCTGCATCAATTCCAAACAAACTGCACCAAAATAACATTTCAGAAGGCAAATTCATACGCAAAAGACCATCAGCAAACATCCTGTAAATCATGCCCAACAGGATCCACAGAAAAAGGTAACAGCATGTTCAAATAGAGCAAGAAGAATGAAGTATCCACACAAAACTGCATCAAGCTGCCTAAAACATACCAAAGGTTGTCAGTTAGGAGGGCCAGCTTCACCCGATACGGATGGTAAGTCACAAAAATGGACACCAAGTTGCAGCACAAAGCATAGCGCAGAATGGGGCTCAATCGAGAGCATCATTGCCCCAACAAGTACACAAACACATGGCTCGGTTAACCAAACTCCATAACCCAAATCATCATCGCCCAAACTCACTATCGCGTAAGTGTATCGAGGCAGCATTAAGCATTCGTAGTTGGACACAATGGCCCATAGTGTCAGCTCTGAAACACAAGAATCAAACATCATCAGCAGTTAAAACAACTCAAAGAGAATAAGTGATAAACCACACGCGGAGATCCTCAGAAGCAACCGCGACACCGTCGAAGAAATATCCCTCGAAGGCTCAGAACGGCATCATCATTGCCGTATACCTTTCCCGGTAATTTTGATTCGACCGAAGTCGTAGCATCAACCCTCTCTGAAAGAAGAAGAGGAAAAGAATCTGAGCTGCATCAAAGAAGCGAACCAATCAAAAAATGAGTCAGTTCGAGTTCAAAGCATCAAACAGAGATACGAATCCATTAAGGAATCCTGGGAATTAAAATCAAACATCAATCAAATCAATCCAAGGCAAACCATATCAGAAAAATAGAGAGATTTTGATTTGATAATTAATCCCAAAACAGATCAAAACAAATCAGTTCAGACTAATAAAATTGAATCGAGTCAGGAAATCCTATCAGCTCAATCAGGATTCCAAGAGGAGAAACGAGATCCCAATCGTATCAGAAAGCCCCTATTGGAACTCAATCTGGAAAAACCAGATGATCAAATCAAATCGAATCCCCATTTGCACTTAACCTGAATCAATCAAACAAATCAGTTCAGATTATATTCAATCACAAAGTTTTGAAGATGGAAATCTTTGAACCAAATCAGAAGAATCATATCAGCTGGAGATCAGAAAGGATCAATCAAACCCTAAAAAGGGAAACAGAGTTCAATCAACATCCAATCGTAATCCAATCAGTATCTGAGGAAAATCAAAATCAAATCAGATCATCAAAATGCATATCTCAGAAAAACGCAAGTTCAAGGCCCAAAAAGAGAGATAAAGAGAAGTTATAAATAGGAGGATACAACCTGATGGAAAGGGGAGAGTTGAAACCCTAGACGGAGAGTACCAGATCGCGTACAAACCCTAGTGAAGAATCCACATGCGAAAACCCTAAACGGTGCGAGCTCAGACGAAGCGATCGTCATCATCGCTCAAAGAGATCACCATCACCGAACGCGAATCATCGCCCAGAGAGATCACCTTCACCGTTCGCGAAGAGCGACGGGCAATCGACTCCACGGCCTCAGCTTCAACATCATCGGCCAAATCAAATGTAAATGCGTTATCTCACATATTTTTATGGTTCGTATTTTGTTTCAGGAACAGAGATGATCACGGCGTGAGGAAGAAAGATGAGAAAGAGAGAGACGAGAGAAACGCAGGAGAAACGGCGCCGCTGGGACGAGGGTTCTGAAACCCTAGAGTGAAACTTTGGGATGTATTCACAATAACCGGGTTGGGTCCGGGTGTGATGACCGGCCCAACCCTTTCCCTTTTTATTTTTTTTGTTTTATTTTTTAATTAATTTGTTTTATGTTTTAAAAAACTTTTTCTTAACACTTTAATTTCATAATTTTTAAAAAATATTTTTCTCATTTTAATCCTTTTAAAATATAATTATTAAGAATAAATTAAAACCTTTTTTAATAAAATTAAACTTTTGTAAATATAAAATGAAATTTTTTTTTTAATAAAATAAATAAAAACTCTTTTTTTAAAAAAATATAAAAATAAAAAACCTTTTTTTAAATTTCTCTTTTGCAAGCTAACATTAAATTAGTAGAATTTTTAAATAAACATTAGTAAAGTCTCAATTTACGTCTTCTTGTAACTCATTGCTGCCTAACTCTGCCTACTAACGGGTGTTTGTTTTTGCAGTTCATATTTATTGCTATCGTGTCGAGTTTTCATTTAAGTTTCTTTATATTTGTATCTGATCCTCATATGTAACCTCGCGAACCAATAATCGCGCTTTAAGTTTCTGCCATTTAATTTTTGTTTGTATAGCTGTAACTGCTGTCGTTATTTTCTGCTTGCATGGTTCAGTCACCTCAATATTCCTTGTCACACTACACTCCGAAGGAATTAGGTCTAGCATTTGACCGCCGTGTCAATAGTCCTCAACTTCAACCCTTACACCTTACAAACCTTAATTTTCCACAAATGCCTCGCCGCAGGCAAAATTACAACTTTACCCCTAGCATTAGGTCAAAGAGCCGCCAAGCTCATTTTAGGGTTTCCCGCCGCGGAATCCCTAACCTAATTTAACCCTAATTACAACTTAACAATTCAACGTAGAGATTTGGAGTTTCCACACTCCACGTAAGCGTGTCCTTAAGATGCGTTTATTCCCCTTGAGACCTTGACCACAGTCAAGAAGTCTCTAACCTCCCTTTTGAGGGGAACTACGATTACTCTGATTCCATTCCCGTAAGGATACGTAGGCACAAGATGCGATGTCTTGCCGAGTAAACTTAGAATTAACCCCTTAGGTCTCCCTTCTCACTTTTAATCCTTTGTACATATACCTTAAGCAAATAAATAAAGCAAATAGTAAACATCTGAACAAAAGGTTCCCGTAGAGTACTACGGAAGTTTAGGGTGCTAATACCTTCCCTAAATTTAACCAACCCCCGAACCCTAGATCTTTCCCCGCATTGTGTTTACGATGCAAAATAGGTTTTCCCTTTTTGACCTTTTCCTTCGGATAAATCAAAGAGCGGTTGTGAATTGAATTGCGATTCAAACTCATTAATAGTTTGTGATCCTATTTCCACCGCAACAGAAAATGGCGACTTCACTGGGGAATTGCTAAACTTTTGAGGGTTATCCCTAATTTGTTCATATTTATTACTATCTTTGTTATTATTCATTTGCATGTATATATTTGTGCTTTGATTGTGGGACTGTTCCTTGTGCTGTGAGATAAGTCCTACGCCCGGACTAGTGACATTATTATAGGATGGGGATATATTCGATGAGGCTTATAGGGAGTTGAATCCCGACCAAGCTGATTCGAGAATCACCGCTCAGTTGAGACCCTTTCGAAAATGGTTCGGTTGAACGAGTAATCGCGAAAACTTTTTCCATGGTCGATTGGAGTCTGTGATATTGAGGACCGTAGTACCTCAACACCACCTCGGCTTTATTTAGGACGTAGTGCGGGAGCTATGTGGGAGTAATCTTACAATGGCTGCTACGCGATACTACACTCAAAAGAGGTTCTCTTGAGAATATTATTAACCCCTGAGTCAGTCGGAAGGTTGATAATATCCGAAAGATGGGCTGATGACTTTGGGCACTTTTTAGAACCTTGTTCTGCAGGTACAACTAACCTATAGTACACTCCTTTTGGGGATGGGTAGACCTTGACTCCGCTCACGTTCCTTTAACCTAGGACTTTGTGTGTTTTCATGCATTGCATCCATAAAGCATCTCATTGCATTGTATTTCATGGAGTTCAAACATCATTTATGGATATCGCGGGATACCATAAATAAAAAAATAAAATGAAAAAACAAGAAAAGGATTTCCTTGGTATCCCATGACATTCGTAAATGTATGAATTCCATGAAATCTTCATCACAGCATCATTTATTGCATTGCATGTGTCTTCCGTTTTCTCATGTTCGGTTCTCTCGCCTTCCAGTTTCGTCACCCTGAGTTCTCGGCACCAATACAACACCAGAGCTCAAACTCGGAAGAGAATGGAGGATCAGGCAAAAGAGATTGATCGCCTTAGCAATGAACTTGAAGACCTTCGAGGGGGTATGGGGCGTATGATGGAATTGTTACATGTCATGAATGCTAAGATGGATACCCAGCCCACTGTTGTTTCTGAGATTACCGGCGTTACTGTGGACCCTCCACCAAGTGTGACCGTAGCAAGGGACCCACCTTATGGTCTTGCTCCAGGTTTTGTGCCTCCTCAAGCCACCGTTCCAATTAATCAGCCTGTTCAGCAAGCCGTGCCTTTATTTTCTGAAGTTTCTAGGGGGGCTCCTATCTTTGCACCACCCGTTGTACACACTCGTGCGCAACCGTACTTCAATGAGACAGTTTTTGATAATCTCGATGAGAATGTTGAGGGTTATGAAAAACATGATAAGCTTCGTGAGGAAGTAAACACCATCGTCCAGAGATTGAAAAAGGTAGAGGGTGATCAAATTTTTGGGACTGCTGCAAGGGATGTTTGTTTGGTCTCAGGTTTGGTTATTCCCCCGAAGTTCAAAACTCCGAACTTCGATCATTATGAAGGTGCCACCTGTCCTAAGAGTCATCTGATCATGTATTATCGCAAAATGGCTGCCCATGTTGAGAATGATAAACTGATGATCCATTGCTTCCAAGATAGTTTGAAGGGTGCTTCCTCCAAGTGGTATTTAACTTTAGACCAGTCTCGCATTAAGAGCTTTCAAGATTTATCTGACGCTTTCATCAAACACTACAAGTACAATATGGATCTGGCTCCTGACAGAAGACAGTTGCTGAGTATGTCACAAAAGAATTCTGAGTCATTCAAAGAGTATGCTCAAAGGTGGAGAGAGACTGCTTCGCAGGTAGAACCTCCTTTGACCGAGAAAGAGTTAGCTGATTGGTTTGTCGACACGGTCCGTCCAGAATTTTACGAAAGAATGGTGGGTAGTGTGACTTCAAATTTCTCCGACATTGTTATTGTGGGTGTCAAGATTGAATTGGGTATGAAAAGTGGTAAAATGACAAATAATCATGGTACTTCCAAGGATCAGCCGAAGAAACCTCCGTATAGCTCCCAGAAAAAGAAAGAGGGTGAGACTAATGCTATATCCTCTGGTAGACCAAGAGAACGCTTTTATCGACATCCGCAAGGTTATGCTCAACCTCAAGGGTACCCTGTCTAATATGCTCAACAACCCTATGTGGCAGCTATTACACCTTCATTCAATCAACAGGTTCCCATGTATCAACCTATGCAACAACCTCCTGTTTATCCGCCTCCTGTCAACTATCTACAGGCGCCCAACACTCCTGCTCCTCAACAGCCAAAGAGTCCGGCTCCTCGCCAGAATGTGCCGAACAGAAGAACGTATAAGCCTTGTCCGCCGATTCCGATGACCTTCACCGAGTTGTATCCCTCTTTGGTCAAGCAAGGTCTAATCACTACTCGGGCTTTGGGTCCGCCTCCTAATCCTCTACCCGCCAATTACAACGCCGCCGCTCATTGTTTATTTCATGAGGGTGCGCCTGGTCATGATCTGGAGAACTGTTATGCTCTCAAAAATATTGTCAGGGATTTATTGGAAAAGAAGATTTTGTCGTTTGAAGATCCTCAACCAAATGTTAAGAAGAACCCTTTTCCTAACCATGAGAGTGTCAATGCCATTAGTGTTGATTCGGGGGAAGGTTATGCCCTTGACGTTGAACAGATTAAGACTCCTCTCAAGATGTTCCATTCGAAACTGTTTGAAGCTGGTTTGGTGGATACTTCCCACGTTGCGTGCGTAAGTTGTGAAGCCAGTATTAAGGGTTGCGTGTTGGTTCAGAATGATGTTCAGAGGTTAATTAATGAGGGTGTTTTACAAGTGACAAGCCAATACAAGAAAGATGAGGTCGTTGTGGTTGAGCCTGTCTTCCATCAGCCTGAATCAAAGGGTAAGGTACCAGTGTTTAATCTATCAGGGGCAGGTTCTGCCAATCTCGTGTTCGATATACCGAAGTCGTATATCCCTGAGGTGAATTAGCCTAAGCCTATAGTTATTCGAAGACCAAGTCCGTTTCCTTTCAGTGATCCTAAAGCTGTGCCTTGGAAATATGACGTGACGATGATTGACAAGGAGTCTGGGAAGGTTATTCCAAATGAAGAGGCTAAGGGTACCGTGACCAATATCGCAGAGGCAAGCAGGATGACTCGCAGTGGCCGTGTGTATACTCCCCATTCCAATGAGGTCCCACCTAAGGAAATAACTAGTATCCCCGTGCCCGCCAAAGACAAAGGTAAAGGAGCCGTCACGAATGATGAAGATGCCGAATTTTTGAGGATCATCAAGAAAAGTGACTATAAAGTTATTGACCAACTTCATCAGACTCCTTCCAAGATTTCGATTTTATCACTGTTGATGAGTTCACCCGCTCATAGGATGGCCTTGCAGAAAGTTTTGACTCAAGCACATGTGGATCAAGATATCAGCACCAGTCGGTTTGATAGTGTGATTGCCAATCTGACCGCCTGTAACACCCTTAGTTTCAGCAATGAAGAGTTACCGAAGGAGGGTCCGAACCATAATCGTGCTTTACATATATCGGTGAAATGTCAGGAGGACAATTTAGCAAGAGTGTTAGTGGACACCGGGTCTTCTCTGAATGTTCTACCCAAGAGGGTTCTTGATAAGTTGGCTTGCAAAGAGACTGTGTTGAAACCTACTCCTTTAGTCGTCAAGGCTTTCGATGGCTCTCGTCGGTCGGTAATGGGGGAGGTTGAGCTTCCTATCCTGATCGGTCCTCAAGTTTTTAATATCACGTTTCAAGTCATGGACATTAATCCCAATTACAGTTGTTTACTTGGAAGGCCGTGGATCCATGCCGCTGGGGCAGTAACCTCAACGTTACATCAGAAGATGAAATTCGTGATCGATGGAAAGTTGGTTATTATACACGGTGAGGAGGATCTGATGGTCAGTAACCTGTCTTCTTTCCGTTACATCGAGGCCGATGAGAATGCTTTAGAAATCTCCTTTCAAGCACTAGAGATCGCCAATTCCGTTCTGCTAGAAGTCGAAGAGACAGTGGGTCAGGGTAATCCATCTTTCGCATCTCTGAAGAGTGCCAAATCAACAATTGACAGGGGCATTCCTGAAGGTTGGGGAGAGGTAATCAATGTCAAGACCAAGACTGATCGCTCTGGGTTGGGTTACAAACTAACTCAGAATGGAGCTGCCACAATTGACGAAGGGCGTCCGAAGGTTATCCAAGAGGTATTTGTCAGCGGAGGTTTCCAAGTCAACGCCATCAGCGACTGTGAGGGAAATGAAGAGCTGAGCAACCTGGTGTTTAAGGGTGATGCAGTTCTGAACAACTGGGAGGCCGTAGAGATCCCTGTTATCTTTCCCTTGTCAAAGTAATTGTTTTTAAAAAAAAAAGTTTCATTTACATTTCGAATAAAAATCCGTAGCTCTGCCCAAGGCTATAGGGTCACTTTTATTGGGCCACCTTTCATTCCTAAAGAGATATTAATAAAAGCATTTTGTTCAATTCCACGTTGTTTCATTTGCGTTTTTCGTTTTCACTTTTAAAAATGAAATTGGCAACCTTTTTTCCGAAAAAAAAAAAAACAAAAAAACAGCATTCCATTTCTTGTCTTGCATATCTTTGAGCATCTTAATTAAGTAAGCCTTCCATCATGCAGAGACATCGTAAACCTTGTTGGATCCAATGACTTTACTGACACTCCTGACTGGGATGCACCCATCAATCAAGCTGAGGACGAGGGTGAAGAAGATTTTGAAGTACCCGCTGAACTGACAAGATTGATTGAGTACGAGTACACAGAGCTTCAACCGCATAAAGAGCAGGTGGACTTAATTAATCTTGGTACAGATGAGAACAAGAAAGAGGTCAAGATTGGTGCAATGCTTGAGACAGAGATTAGGCCGAGGTTGATTGAGTTGTTAAAAGAGTATATTGATGTGTTTGCGTGGTCGTATCAAGATATGCCAGGCCTAGACACGGATATTGTTGTTCACAAGTTGCCACTTAAGCCAGATTGTCCACCTATCAAGCAGAAACTTCGAAGAACGAGACCCGACATGGCTTTGAAGATTCGAGATGAGGTTAAAAAGCAGTTGGATGCAGGTTTCTTGGCAGTCGCAAAGTATCCCGATTGGGTTGCCAACATTGTGCCAGTGCCTAAGAAGGACGGTAAAGTTAGGATGTGTGTAGACTACAGGGATCTGAATAAAGCAAGTCCGAAAGATGATTTCCCTCTGCCACATATTGATACACTGGTAGACAATACAGCCAGTTTTGCGTTGTTCTCATTTATGGATGGTTTCTCCGGTTATAATCAGATCAAGATGGATCCCGACGATCGAGAGAAGACTACTTTCATTACTCCTTTGGGAACCTTCTGCTACAAAGTCATGCCCTTCGGTTTAAAGAACGCTGGGGCAACCTACCAACGCACTATGACCACTCTTTTTCATGATATGATGCACAAAGAGATCAAGGTGTATGTGGACGATATGATAGCCAAATCTCAGAGTGAAGAGGAGCATTTAGACCATTTGGTGAAGCTGTTTGAACGACTCAGGAAATATCAGTTGAAATTGAACCCTGCTAAATGTACCTTCGGTGTCAGATCTGGGAAACTGCTTGGTTTCATTGTTAGCCAGCGAGGGATTGAGGTGGATCCTGACAAAGTCCGAGCCATTCAAGATATGCCGGCTCCGCGAACCGAGACGCAAGTTAGAGGTTTTCTGGGACGTTTGAATTATATTTCCAGGTTTATCTCCAATATGACCGGTACTTGTGAGCCGATATTCAAGTTACTTTGCAAGGGGCAGATAGTTGAGTGGAACCCCGATTGTCAGAAAGCGTTTGAGAAGATTAAGGGTTATTTGCAAGATCCCCCTATTCTGATTCCTCCCGTACCTGGAAGACCGTTGTTTATGTACCTTACCGTTCTTGAGAAGTCTATGGGTTGTGTGCTTGGACAACATGATGAGGCTGGGAAAAAGGAGCATGCGATTTATTACCTGAGCAAGAAGTTCACCGATTGTGAAAACAGATACTCACCATTGGAGAAAACTTGTTGTGCATTGGTGTAGCGGTAAAAATCGTGAGTATAAGTTATTGACTAACTTAACTCAAAGAAAACAAGAGTCGCCACCGCACTTTTATTTTATCCAAATAAAGGAAAGGAAAAAGAGCGAACAAAACCAAAGAGTTCTAAAACAAGAACACGAGACAGAGATCGGGGTAAGGGGGTTGGTTACGCAATGGGAAGGTGTTAGCACCCAAAACGTCTATAGTACTCTATAGGAGCCCTTTGAAATATTTACGCTTTTTGGTTTGAAAATGGTTTGTTTGAAAAGAGATTGGGGAGATGAGAAGAGAATATTTTTTTAGATTTTTGTGTTTGGAGAGACTTATCGTCTCATGCCTACGTACCCATAAAGTGCAATATGGAATCAAAACCCCGTAGTTCGTGGTACAAATGACAAAATTTTTGTTGGTTTTGATTGATTTTAGATGTAAAGACAAGTCGTCATTTCAAGGAGAAAACTGCGACTATCCACCCACGAGTATTAAAACAACATTTGCGTCACATAAAGATGGAGGATTTGCTTGGATTATCAACAAGACTATCACTCAACATCAACGTGGAAAATGTCAAAGTCTTAATAATATGGGGAATAGGAGATTTACATCTCAACTATAGAAATGAATCATGTCTAAACTTTATGAAAAGTTTTAAAGTGAAAAAAAGTGCATAAAGGCACAAAAAGAGTTGATGAGTTTTTGTATTTTTTATGTCTTTTGAAATTAGTCAAAACATGATTAACATTGATTGACTTTTATTAAGAAAAACAAAGTTTAAAAAAATCACTTGACGAAAGTCAAGGTTTTATTGCGAAAGCGGTTTTGAAGTTTGAAACCAAGAAGGTTTTGAAAGAGGGAGAAAGTTTTGAAAATTTAAGAAGGGGAGGAGATGAAGTGACTATCCTAAAAACCAAAATAAGAGCTAGAGATAAGAAAGATCTAACCGACTTGTAGCACACTCCAAAGCAAGCAAAAAGAATTCCATCCGATTTAAAGCATAAGTCAATGATCGAGCCAAATAAAGGCTAAGATCCACAATACTCCAAGCATAGGAATGAAAGTCCTAATTCTAAGTCCAAAATGTCCATGAAGTCCAAAGTCTAAGAATGGTCCAAGAGCATAACCACAAAGTTAATAGCACCAAAAAATTTTAGATGTTTTATCCTTTATTAATGTTTTGAACAAAGTATGGTCCAAGTGGACAAAAGAGAAATGACATAAACATAAACAAAGATATGATATGAAATGATAAAATGGAAGCATAAAAATAAAAAAATAAAGAGTAAGAAGAGAATATAAACAAAATTAAACAAGGATATTGTTAGTGAATTAGTGGTTAGTGGTTAGAACATATAATTAATGATGATTAATTCTTGCACTTAGACCAAGATTAATAAAAATTCATTAGAGGATTGATAGAATCAAAGCCTCCTAACAATGATTTTCATAGGTATTGGAGTTAAGACAAGCAACTAATCATACTTGGACTTTTAAACGTAAGTTTGAGCCACGAATGATCATTTTCCGATTAAGGGACACTTTAGCGCTATGTTAAGCAATCGTAATCGGGTTTATGTAGAAACCACGACTATCTGAGGCCGGTCAATAAAATGTTAGTGTTAATACATGTTAGAGAAATGATATGTAAATCACTCTCCTAAAACATGCCACACAAAAAGAAAAGAGGTAGTGATCTCATCATAATCAAGATTTTTAATCAATTAATCAAAGGTAATCTATCACTATTCCAAAGTACGGAGAATTATCTCAATGATTATTCATCCATAGATTTGAAATAATGAAGATTAATCAACCTTGATAATCAACAATCTATGATCCATAGATTTCATCGATCAAAAATAAAAAGAAGAAAAAAGAAAATGAAATCACAATTTGAATCTCGAATCGATTAAATTATCGTCAATATCAATCACCTCTCTTGGTGGATAAAATCAACACCCAAAGTCCATTGATATTGATGAAATCTTATCAAAATCAAGATCCAAAACAATCAACACTTAATCAAAATATTTTTAAATAATTTTTTAAAAGCTTTTTTTCAAAAAATGAAATTAAAATACAAATTTAATAATAAAAGAAAAATGTGGAAAAAATCCACATAATTAAGTTCTGAAAGAAATGAAAAAAGAAAATAAAAATAAACAAATAAAAGAAAAGTAAAATTGAAAAGTAGAAAGAGAAAACGAAACAGAGTTATCTTCTTCTTCTAGCTCTCACACGCGAAAACATTCACGGCCATGGATGCTTGCTTAAATCACAACGGCGGGACGCGAAAAATACGCGGTTGTAATCGAAATCAAGAGCTCTTCACAATGGTACCAACAATTCAAAGAATCACAACAAAAGGTAACGGATCGAAAATGACGGTGAAGCTCAATCTACCTTCAAACTCAGGTAAGAAATCAATCCAAACTTCTTCTTGCTTCTCTTCTTCTTCTGAACGAATTCTGGTTCGAAATTGATCTGTGTTTGAGGTTGATTTGAAGTTAATTTGATGGAAGGAAGTATGAGAAGAGAATGTGAGCAAAAGGTTTTGTATTGAGGAACTGAGGAAGAAAATCAGCAGAGATTTTTTGGCTTGAAAAGCTTGAGAAAATGAGTGAGAGATGAATTGTATTTATAGATTGAGAATGAGGGAGAGTGATTTGCGTTTTGAACTTTTCACTGCGTTTTGGTTATTTGATGTGGGTTGTGCGTGACCCAGGTGCTGAAACTTTTCATGTCGTTTTGTTTTTTTCTTCTTTCAGCTCACTTAAGTGACGTGGAAGGCTTGTGGGGTCAGCTTGGAGTGTAATCTCACAGCTTGAATTATATTCACATGGCTTGCAATATGGCTTGGATAAGTGATGAATTGCTTTCTCAGCTCAACCTCAATTTCGAGCCGTTTTCGCTCTGCTTCATATATACAACACTCCTCAGAAAATTTTGCTCCTATTTTAATTTCTTTTTGGAAATCTCTGCCGGCACGGGTAGCTCTGAAATTTGGCAATTGTATCGGATGTACGAAGGATTCCTTGCGGAGACTGAGCAGCAAGCTCAGCTGCTTCTTTATATTTTGTTTGAGCAAATAGTTCATGGAAACGTTCCACTACCAGCTTCTCAGCACCAGGAAGGTTTCCTCTCTTGGCAAGACTTACTGCTAGCTCCAAATTGTTTAATTGACCACTGATAAAATTCACAATTGTTTGCTCATTAACGGTAGCCAGTAACACCTGGCCTCGTCTGTTAATAGCATAAAAGCCTCCCACTGATGTAGCTTCTGACGTCAAAAATATAGGATCGGGGCTGATTCTGTTCCTATATACAGCAGTAGCTGTCTCCAAATCATAGACAAATAGGAGACCAAGTTTGGTAATCACATAAATCAAACTGTATTTGTGGGATATCTGCATGGAAACCGGAAAATCATCAGCAAAGTCAGGGGGAAAGAACAGATCTGCTTGTTTCTTTGTAAATGAAGGCTTCCCTGGCTGTGCACCCAGCTCAATGACATGCAACTTGGATATCACTTGACCGGCATTAAGTGTCTTGGTGGCAAAAGAAATCAAAGTAGAAGAATTTTCATTCCCAGGAACTTTAAATTGAACAAATGATGCCGCATGTGCTTCGAGAGCTTGACTACGCTGTTGTTCCACAGAGAAGAGTTGCATATTTCCTTTCACCAATTGTGGCCTCTCGGGGGAACCAGGAGCAATACCAATCAAGACCAACCATTTTTCTGTAGGGTCACATCGATAATTAATTATTTGATTGTTTGCCAGATTTGCTATTCTCTCAAACATCTTTACAGGTTCAGAGTCACCTTCAATTGACCAATGGTATACAGAGGTCTGTGTCACAAGACCCAGCAACTTGGGGCTAATCCACTTCCAAAAGACTACCTGCTCAGGCATCTGATAAGATTTCATCTTTGCTTTAAGTTCAATATTAAA
Source organism: Lathyrus sativus (assembly GCA_963859935.3). Lineage (NCBI taxonomy): Eukaryota > Viridiplantae > Streptophyta > Magnoliopsida > Fabales > Fabaceae > Lathyrus > Lathyrus sativus. Next base: position 2,630,737 of record CAWUDS030007529.1, read on the forward strand.
TATTTGTAGGTGATCTTGAGTTGTTCCTTGGAGTTGGGCTTTCAAAGCAAGAATTCTAGAATTAGGATTCATAAGAGCAGAATCTGCAGTAATAGGTCTCCTCAAAGGTTGATTTGGCATGTTCATATCCACAATAACCACACTATTCTGCGGAGAAGTTTCTCGAACACATATATACTTATCAGATTCCATCGTCACATGCGTAAACGTGAAGAACTGAGGATTTATGCCAATGCTTGGCAAGGTGAGAGCTTCTCGCATGATGTTTGTTTTTTACAATTCCAGGATCTGAGCATATCGATAATGCTTTGAACTTAAAAATTTCTTTCCAGATACATCTCCCTCATCAACCTGCATATTAGTAACAGCTCGGTGAGTAAACGATGTTACGTTCACAATTTTGGAAGACACAGGACTGTTTTCAAGAAGTGGTAATAGAAGCTTGGTCAAAACAAATGTGCCAACATAATTTGTGCCGATCATCTGATCGTATCCCTCAGCCGTGACTCTAGGAGATGTAGCAATGATGTTCACACCAAGAAGACGATTAACATGCAAATTGGTGCCTTCTGTGCATTTACTTAAAGCAGTATTGCCATTACAACTTCCTCCATGAGGTAGACCCTTCCCATCAGTTACAGATTCAGAATTAACAGAAGCTTGTGCCTCGTCCATTTTAAGGGAATTGTATGAAGTATCACCCAGTGGCTTTCAACATCTAATATCAACAAATTGTCCAGTATTTTTTTCTGAACCAGAGCTGTCTTATTTTTCTGTTTATTAGCATCTTTCCCAGGATCGGCATCAGAACCTCCTTTTAGTAACAATTTAATGGCATCAGAAGATGATGTGTTTCTTGCATCCTTATTTACAAACTCAAAAACTGGTGTGTTCATATTACCAGTAGGCTTAATATTCACACCCTTTTCAGTTTCAAGAGGGCTACCAAATGTGGCAGATAGTCCACACTTATTATATGAAGGATTAGCAGGACAACCTCCAGTCTCATGCAACTCATTGTGAGGATCTGAAACAGAATACGATATGGAACCTGATAATTTCGAGTATGGCTTGTCATGATGCTCTTGTATTGCCGCCTTACCATCCTTAATAAAAGAAACAATAACCTCATCACCTTGTAATCATCATCTTCAATATAACGCCCAATGTCTACAGCGACGGCTACAGCATGGTTGTCATCTGACTCTAGATCAGAACCATAAGAATCATCTTCCAACATATCAGCAGACAAGGTTATCTTTTCTTCATCACTAACACAGCCTTCACCACCGTCGCAATTTCACTACTTGAAACAAGAAAAGTTCCAACTGAAAACTAGAATAGCCTGTTGGTTTTGAAATGCATCCAGCAGCAACTGTACGCAGCTTAGAAGCACTGCCTAATATCAAACTTCGAGTTAAATGTCCCCTAATATATCGCTGGAGTTCCAATGCGGCATATTCTTCCATGACATTCGTACGGTGTTTCTCAACTGTGGCCTTTCGCCTAGCTATCCAGCCACGTGTACAAGACTGGATTGTGACGGCTGATCTACTCAACAATTTAAGCAACAAGAGACCCTTCCACCACCTTTGCAATTTCACTACTGCAAACATGAATTGCTTCAAGTTGAAAACTGCGTACGCCAACAGGTCTTGAAATGCAACTACTAGTAACAGCTCCACATGACTTGGAAGCACTAATAGCCGATTTCGAGTTAACTGCCCCCTGATGGAGCGCTGGATCTCCAATGCAGCATCTTTCTGGCATTTGAGTGTCTTCTGGCAGTTCAAACTTTTAATGACACTCTGGATTTTTATTATAGCATCACTTTGAAACACAAAATCTCGTTTCACAAGCCAACCGCGACAATGCCTTTGAATCTCAACAATCTGACTCCTACGAGCACAAGCATGCTTCCGAGAAATCCATCCATGAAAAGAAGATTGAATGACAATAGCAGCCTTAAACAAGACTTTGAAGTTCTGAATAGCATTAAAAGAAACTCCATCTTCAGAGCTGGCCAATGAAGCTGTAGAACTTTCCTCGAATCCTTTTTCTTTTACAAGTTTGTAACAATGTCTTGCATAGCTCCCAACATTCTCCTTTCGAGAGGCAACTCCAACATTTATATAAACATATTGATCAAGAAATGCATAGACCTCCCTAATAAGAGAAGAACGAGGACTTTCATTCTCAGAACGGGCATCACTAACTCCACATTCAGCAAGAGGTAAAATACGTGTGACATCACTGCTCCATAGGCTTAAGATCTTATTCCTGCAATCTAAATATTCCTTGAGACCACCTTTACGCTTCAAGATCTCCTTAAATTTTATTTTCTCAATTGGACTGACTGCACGAGCTTTCAGCCCAGCAGATACTGCTGCTACTGCTACACTTTCAGAGTCCTCAACAGCATTCAAAGAGGAATCCTGTTTCACTCTTGCTCTAAGAGTACGTTCACCGTCTGCAGCATCTTGGTTTCCAATTAGGGCTTTATCATTTATTAAAATCTCCCAATCAGCATCTCCCTCATAAGTCATGTCGCCGTGCTTATTCATTTTGGTCTTTCGTGCTGCACGAGTATTGCCAGATACCTTACCACCATTGTCAGCAAAATCAGACACAGAGGCATGATATTCTGTAGTGTTTCCATTTTCATCTGGAATTGAAGATTGTATAGAGGATCGCATAGTTGCACTTCATAATGGATGCATTGGAGTATTTTGGAATATTACACATTTCCAAAGGTTTGTCATCATGAGGCAAAATAGAAGATAAACTACCACTGGCAATTGCTTCATGTTTTTCAGGTGAGCAGCCTCCATTGATTGAGGATTCCTGGAAAGTTTTTCCAGAAACCATGGGATTATTTTCATTTAGTTTAATCAAGAGCTCGGTGTGACAAGTTAACAAAACTTCTTTCTCTGCGGAAGAAGAAACACCTCCTTCTGAAGCACCATTACACACCTGTTCTTCTGCTATTTCATCAATTGATCTATTATTCTCAAGCTCTCCTCTACCCTTTTGATTCTCCATCACAGATGCTGAACAAAACATATCAGAATCATGATTTCTCTCAACCGATTTCAAGGCAGAAGCAGATCCAGATCTACCTTCAACCAAAGAATCTACATTTTCTGTTAAACTTCTGGAACCATGTTTCAACCCACTATCCACATTCCGATTCCGTTTTTTCTGCTTTGAACCTACCGCGGCACGGGATTTCCTAACAGAACTAGACTGCGCCTTATGGAAAATCATAGACAGTGATTCTTCCATATGCTGATCGGAATCACGATGCAGCTGCATGTCATCATCACCTTTCCCAGATCCGCCAGTTCCCAAAGCATTACCCTCAACAGCAACATTCAAAGCAGGCATGGCCTCATATACCTGATCTCTCTTTGGACCCTTCAACCTTTTCCTAAAGGTAGCCAAAGTATCATTATCATCCATAACCCTAGAATTCTCTTTTTCCTTAACAGAATCTCCACCACAAGAACCCTCTGATGAAAATGAACACAACTATTCATGTACCAGGACATTACTTGCACCTTTAGTTTGGACCAAACTTCTTATTGAACACTGCTCGACAGACTGATGATTCTCCATAAGACCACTTGACTTTGAACAATCATCTCTTGAGAAAATAGACCACTGATACATAACTTGCAAATGAAGTAATCCCTTGATAGTTTGACCAAGATGAGGTCAAACTTCCATCTGATTTAGACTCGAATGAATGTCCTTGCCATCAATCCCTTTTGCAAAATCCTAAACACACAGAAAAGAAGAAACAGACAAATTGAAAAATATTTTTTGGTATTTTGGTTAGATGTTAGTAAACAGAAACAAACATAAAGTAAATAAGAAACACAAGGGTGAAAGAACCACAAAGTATGATCTTGTTTGTGTATGCAAAAAAAATGAAAATGCAATGTGGGATCTTAGGGGTAAAAATTAGGGTATTACAGCTGCCCCTATTTAAGATTCTTCTATCCGGAGATATGAAGATTAACATCTTTGTCTCGACTAGATAGAAGAGACTTAAATATAACAATTAACCCAATTTTTATCCCTAAGAGACCACAAAATGATATGATTATGCTAATGATATGCGAACATAAGACTTCTGTGGGGAAATAATGCCATAGGAGACAAACAAAAGCTCGGGAGAAAAAAGAGAGACTCCACATGAGAAAACAAAAGAGCAAGATCCTATTCCGATAAGGGAAAGGAAACGACTCAATGGGGAAAGAGATACCAACTGCCAGTTACTGGGCGAAGATATTCGAACCGAAGAGAATAGGTAAAATACTTTCTACCGGTTACTGAGTAGAAAATAAGTGCAAAAACACAAGAGAATTGTCATCTACCAGTTACTGGGTAGAAAACCAAGAAATGTATTACTTATTACCAGTTACTGGATAAAAAGTAATCCACTCGTTGAGATATAATCAACTACCTGTTACTGGGTAGGAAAAGAAGCAACGCCAACTACTGGTTACTGAGTAGTTTAGCGGGAATAATAAACTTGAATAAAAGGGGTTACCAACTATCGGTTACTGGATAGGGTAAACAACATGTCAACTACCTGGTACTGGGTAGGACGGACTCGACTACCTGTTACTGGGTAGGAGAAAAAGATAAAAGGTCAACTACCTGACACTGGGTAGGACAAAGAGATATATCATCAGCTACTTGTTACTGAGCAGCTCCAAACACACAACAAACTTCTCAAATAAAGAGACAACCATTTGTTGGAAAAAGATATTAACAACTCTGGCGAGGATCTTTAAAAGAGATACAAGCAGGTTGAACCATGCAATAGAATTCTTATCGGGAGTTATTCCACAGAAATTCCAATTGACAGAAAAGCTGATCAGATAAGGATCCATCACTTCACCATAAACTTCTCTGTTGAGGATGAACTAGAGAAATGTTATTTATTGCAAGGGTAAATTTCTGGATATTACACAAGCTGCTCAAATAAAGAGGCTTCCACATGAAGTTGCATAAGTAATTACCAAGAGAGTGTTATCAAAACACTACTGGGAAAATCAAATCTTCATCTTCTGACGAGGATCAATAACAGATTCCTGCTGAGGAAAATAAATCCTCAAAACTACCTTCTCGTCATCCCGGTTCCACAGCCCAGGAAAAATTAAAGTAACTGCTGCAAGAGACCAAAGTTCAATCCAGGAACAAACTGGAAAGAAACGGTCAAACAAGACTCGACCCAATGAGGAAATAACTCAACTGGGGAACAATTCCATCCAGATAAAAGCCGGGGATGAAAGCTAAACAAAACATCTTCCACGAGGCATAAACTCAGTGGGGAATTAAAAATGATAGGTATTTTCTGCTTAGGGGTCGACATTCTAATGAATAGAGGACATACGCATTCTGCGAGATAACAACATCGGGAAAAGGGAAATACCAACAAAAAATGCAGGATGCACAATGCAACAAAGTCATGCTATGCTCAATCAAAATGAATGCGCATGCAATGAGTATGAATATGCTGATAAATCAGACAAAAAGGGCAAACAGAGGGTGAACAAAACACCACAACACCACTGAAATACTCGGCTAATCTCTGCGAGTTAGAGATATCATTGGAGATCGTGCTGGGGATCAGCAACAGAAACCCTGCAAGAGATACACAAGAGCCATCAAAGGAAAATGAATCCTACCACAAGGCTCAAACCTCGCTGAGGAAATGGAGATACCGCTTGGGGAGGAGACCCCAAAGATCAATCTTCAACCAACAATAATTCAACAATATAAACTCCGCTTCGAGGGAAAAAAACTGTTGGAGAAAAACATAGCAACACAAATCTTCCAACCCTGCCAGGGGAATAAGAAGTTAACATCATAGCAAAAAGTCAAACTGCGGGGGATTTTAAATCAACACCCAATCACAAGGTGAGAAAAAACCCGACAGGTGACTGCTATGTCAACACTTCTCAACCTTGTTCTCTACTTGGGGAATAATCCAAAGCAAATGCATAACCTCCGCTAGGAATCATCAAAGACAAATCTCCGCCTGGGCAAAAACATCAAGGAGAAATGGTCTTCAAATTTCTCAACTGTCCTATCATTTGAATCAAGACTTTGCCGTGGAAAACCGTTCAACACTCGTCTGGTTTATCCAAAGAAACAAAACTCTGCTAAGGGAATATCAGCAAACTTTACTGAAGAGATCTCAAAATAGCCCAAATGGGGAAACATTCACCACAACTCTACTGGGGAGCTGCCAAATAAATTCTACCAGAGAGGCAAGAAAGAACCCTGCTAAAGAGAACACTTACGCTTTTCGCTTCAAGATTCTACCATTCTTGGGATTACTGTTGACATTCTTTCTTTTATTTTCACAAATCAAAGAAAAATGTTTTTATAATTTTCAAAATTTAAATCAATTATTCACATTTGTTTCAAAAATCATCATCAAAAATAAAATGAAATTCTGTAAACAGAAACAAAATAGGAATTGCAAACAAAGGGACAAAGGCCCAAATTCTATTGATAGAATGGTAGTCTGCAAATGGCGTAACTCCATGGATCATTACAAAGTTTGAAAAATGGTAAGTACAATGGAAAGTTCTACATTGAAATACAATGACCATTATTCTCCCTAACAACTTTGAATTCCAACTGTGCTTGAGACTTCAACGGAGAATATCTGAAGTAAAACCTTTGATAGGAAATGTTGCTTCAAACGATCAAGACTGGCCAGATGCAGTTACTTGCCATGATCCCTAACTTTTGCCTAGATTGCCCTCTCGGGTTTTCAATCTACCGGGATGATTATTTCTGTTTTGTCTCTAATTTTTGCCTGGACCGCCCTTTCGGGTTTTCAATCCACCGAGACGCTCATTTTTGCCTAAGCCGCCCTTTCAGATTTTCAACTTAGCGAGCTATTCTTTTATTTTTTTAGGCGAAGTATTTCTTGACTGCATCGGCATTCACAGGACGAGTGAACTCTTCTCCATCCATAGTTGTAAGAATTAATGCACCGCCAGAGAAGGCTCTCTTAACAACATATGGGCCTTCATAATTAGGAGTCCACTTGCCCCTAGAATCAGTAGTAAAAGTCGAGATCTTTTTGAGCACGAGGTCACCTTCTCTGAACACACGGGGTCGAACCTTCTTATCAAATGCTTTCTTCATTCTTTGTTGATATAATTGGCCATGACACAAAGCCGTCATTCTTTTCTCTTCAATCAGATTCAACTGGTCGTATCTACTTTGACACCATTCAGCCTCAGCCAATTCAGTTTCCATCAAAACTCTCATAGAAGGGATTTCAACCTCTATCGGGAGCACTGCTTCCATGCCATAAACAAGAGAAAAAGGGGTTGCCCCTGTTGAAGTGCGAACGGATGTACGATACCCATGCAGAGCGAAAGGAAGCATATCATGCCAATCCTTGTATGTAACAACCATCTTTTGAATAATCTTCTTAATGTTCTTATTAGCAGCTTCAACAGCCCCATTCATCTTGGGTCTATAAGGAGAAGAATTATGATGCTCAATCTTAAACTCATCGCATAATTCCTTCATCATCTTGTTATTTAAATTCGACCCATTATCAGTGATGATCTTGCTCGGAACACCATACCGACAGATGATTTGATTCTTGATAAACCTGACCACTACTTGCTTAGTCACATTTGCATATGATGCAGCTTCAACCCATTTGGTAAAATAGTCAATAGCCACCAATATGAAACGGTGTCCGTTCGACGCTTTAGGCTCAATCATTCCAATCATATCAATGCCCCACATTGAAAAAGGCCATGGAGAAGAGATAACATTGAGAGGAGTTGGAGGCACATGAATCTTGTCAGCATAAATCTGGCATTTATGGCACTTTTTCACATATTTACAACAGTCAGATTCCATTGTCAACCAATAGTAACCTGCCCTTAACATCTTCTTAGCCATCGCGTGTCCATTGGCGTGGGTGCCAAAGGATCCTTCATGGATTTCTTTCATCAACATATCTGCTTCGTGTCTATCCACGCATCTGAGCAAGATCATGTCATAATTTCTCTTATACATCACATCATCATTCAAGAAGAAACTACCAGCCAATCTTCTCAAAGTTTTCCTATCCTTCTTGGATGCCCCAAGTGGGTACTCTTGATTCTGAAGAAAGCATTTAATATCATAATACCATGGTTTATCATCAACCACCTCTTCAACTACAAACACATGAGCTGGTCTATCAAGACGCATCACATTAATCTTTGGCACATCATTCCAATGATTTACCACAATCATGGAGGATAAAGTCGCTAAAGCATCTGCCATTTGATTCTCTGCTCTTGGTATATGGTGAAACTCAACTTTATTGAAGAAAGTTGACAATCTTCTTGCATAATCACGATAAGGAATCAAATCAGGTTGACGTGTCTCCCACTTCCCTTTAATCTGATTAATCACTAAAGCTGAATCTCCATACACATCAAGAATCTTGATTCTTAAATCGATAGCCTCTTCCAAGCCCATAATACACGCTTCATACTCAGCCGCATTATTTGTGCAATTGAAAACCAACCTTGCAGTGAAAGGAATATGAGAACCATGAGGAGTAACAATAATTGCACCAATACCTCTGCCATATTCATTAACCGCCCCATCAAAAATCAAACCCCAACGGGATCCAGGCTCAGGTCCTTCTTCATGTAATGGCTCCTCACAATCTTTAACCTTTAGATACATCACATCCTCATCAGGAAAGTCAAACTGAATAGGTTGATAATCATCAATTGGCTGGTGTGCCAAATGATCAGCCAAAACACTTCCTTTTATCGCCTTTTGAGTTCGGTACTCGATATCATATTCTGATAACAACATTTGCCAACGAGCAATCCTCCCAGTTAAAGCAGCTTTTCAAAGATATACTTGATTGGATCCATTTTAGATATCAACCAAGTTGTACAATTCAACATATACTGACGGAGGCGCTTGGCAGCCCAAGCTAGAGCACAACATGTCTTTTCAAGTATCGTGTACCGAGACTCACAATCAGTGAATTTCTTGCTTAAATAATAAATGGCAAATTCTTTTCTCCCAGATTCATCTTGTTGACCAGAACACAACCCATAGACTCTTCTAGCACGGTCAAATACATGATCAAAGGTCTTCCTTCTACGGGAGGAGACAAAATAGGAGGTTCAAGCAGATACTCTTTAATTCTTTCGAAAGCTTTCTGACAATCTTCTGTCCAGACACAACCTGATCTTTGCGGAGAAGTTTGAAAATCGGTGCACATGTGGCAGTCATATTGGATATAAATCGAGAGATATAGTTCAAACGTCCCAAGAATCCTCTTACTTGTTTTTCTGTTCTGGGTGCAGGCATCTCCTGGATAGCTTTAACTTTACCAGGATCAACTTCAATGCCTTTCTGACTGACAATAAAGCCTAACAATTTTCCAGAACGAACACCAAAAGTGCATTTATTAGGATTCAGACGGAGCTTAAACTTTCTCAAACGTTGAAACAATTTCAATAAATTTTTAATATGATCTTCTTCAGTCTTCGACTTACAAATCATATCATCCACATAGACCTCAATTTCTTTATGCATCATATCATGGAACAGAGTGGTCATAGCTTTCTGGTACGTTGCACCAGCATTTTTAAACCGAAGGGCATCACTCTGTAACAGATGTTCCCCAGGGTGTAATGAATGTTGTTTTTTCCATATCCTCAGGTGCCATCTTTATTTGATTATAACCGAAAAATCCATCCATAAATGAAAAGATATTGAACTTAGCAGTATTATCTATCAACAAATCAATGTGTGGTAGTGGAAAATCATCTTTTGGACTTGCTTTATTCAAATCTCTATAGTCAACACACATTCGGACTTTTCCGTCTTTCTTTGGAACAGGCACGATATTGGCCACCCATTGAGGATATTTGACGGTCACAAGAAAACCAGCATCAATCTGCTTTTGAACCTCTTCTTTAATCTTCACTGCCATGTCAGGATGAGTTCTTCTCAATTTCTGCTTCACGGGTGAACATTCAGGCTTTAATGGCAAATCGTGCTCCACAATACCGGTATCAAGACCAGGCATGTCTTGATAGGACCAAGCAAACACATCAACATATTCTCTAAGAAGCTCTACCATCCTGATCACACTAAAAATCACCGTATTTCTGACTCCGATTTCGCATGCATTCTTAGCTTTTATTGTTGTTTTGCTTTGTTATTGCTTTGTTTTCTTATGTTTTCAGGTTTTTATAATAATCGGAGCTTGAATCGGGAAAAGGAGCGAAAAAGGAGTGAAAACGGATGAAAACCTAGAAATTCAGCATTTTGCACTTACGGCACCCACTGTGGCGGGCGCCATGGGGTTAGCCATGACGTGGCCACGTCTCAAGACCACTCCTCAACCTCCAAGACCCACGATCCCCACTCCATCATCCCCTGTAGGGACCGTGGCGGGCGCCATAGGCTGTGGCGGGCGCCACAAGGCAAAAATCCTCAACCTCCACTTTTTAGTGGAGGGGCGTCCCGGTCATTTCGTGCTTTCAGTTTCTCCTATAAATAGGACCTTAGATTTTCGTTTTTCTTCATCCAGAATTAGAATCCTCTAGGCATATATCAGTTATAAAGCAGTTGCCATTCCACATCGGGGTGCCTCTGCGATCGAGTGATCGAGTCTGTAATCTGTCTGTGGTTCGAGTTTTGGAGCACTCTGGAGGAAGTTAATCCTGCCGCCATTTTAATTCCAGTTAGTATTTTATTTTTCCGTATTGCTTTACTTTTATTTATTTTCTCGCACTTTACTTTGTTTATTTCCCGCACTCGCACATTTACGTTGTTTATTTCCCGCACTCGCACATTTACTTTGTTTACTTCCCGCACTCGCACATTTACTTTGTTTACTTCCCGCACTCGCACATTTACTTTGTTTACTTCCCGCACTCGCTTTAAATTACTTATATGAAAAACTATAAAAAGAATATTTACTTTATCATGTCTAACTAATCCCATAAAGGTTAGAATGTAAGGATCGTAATTAAACCAGTAATCAGTATAATTGTTCGTGGAAACACCTAAGGGCTATTTTATCTTTCAATTCAAGTAATTGTTTTTAACTATTTCAAAACAGCCAAAAGCGCTTTGTATAGTTCATTAGGAGTTTTTAGATTAAAAAGAAAAGAGATTTTAAAACGATTTTCGGACGCGTTATGAGATTTAGAGTCTGGTTCATAAGAACCTCTTTTTGCTAAGAAGTCCAGGTTAAAATACTTTTCAACTTTGTTAAGAAACTATATTTCTTAAAAATAGGTTTACTACTCTAACGCAGTACGCACCTTTTTATCCGTGACAATAGGAGGGGTTGATTAGAGAGTACAACTCGGTTCTGAATACGCGAAAGCGACAGTTCCTGTTAAATTAGTTCCTTTCAAAAGAGAAAACATTGCCCATAAGTAGTTCCATTAACAAGTACTGGATTATCATTGATTACGTGAATTACATTCGAGCCTGTCTTTTATTTATTATTTAAAATTATAATTTTATTTACCATTGCACCCTTACTAAAACCCTTAAAAATAGTTGCCTTAGATAAACACCATAACAACAGGTACGATAGATTGACACTTGGTCTCTGTGGATTCGATAATCTTTTATATTACTTTGACGTGATTCGTACACTTGCGAAAAACAGCACATCAAGTTTTTGGCGCCGTTGCCGGGGACCAATATCGTCAAATTTCATTACCCTGTAGTTATACCGTTTAGACTAAGGTTGTTACCCACCGGTCAATGCGAAAGACTCGCAGTGCCGGAAGTTTAGTAGACCCTCTAGCTGAACCTGAACGTTACGCTCGCGCACGTTTATTTTTCCATAGGAATAAGAGAGCTATGGCCGAAGATCAAAACCGAAGACCTCTAAGGACTTCGCCCAACCATCAAACGAGGAACCTAGTTCCAGTATAGTAAACCCCGCTATCCCAGCCAATAATTTTGAACTTAAACCATCCCTGCTGCAATTAGTGCAACAGAGACAATTCGCAGGTCTCGCTACTGATAACCCAAACCAACATTTAAAAAACTTTCTTCAGTTAGCAGACACCTTTAAGACCAATGGAGCTTCTCCTGAGGCAATACGCTTAAGATTATTTCCCTTTTCCCTCAGAGATAAAGCTCTATCATGGTTAGATTCCCTTCCACCCAATTCAATAACAACTTGGGATGACCTTAGAAAAGTTTTCCTTGCTAGATATTTTCCCCAAGTAAGACCGCTCTTCTTCGAAACCTAATAACTAGATTTACCCAACACCAAGGAGAGTCGTTGTTCGAAGCCTGGGAGAGATATAAAGAACTATTAAGAGCATGCCCACACCATGGCCTAGAGAATTGGCTAATCATCCAAACCTTCTATAATGGACTTCTTTATAACACTAAAATGACCATCGACGCTGCCGCTGGTGGCGCACTGATGAACAAACCTTACCCTGAAGCTAGTGCCCTTATCGAGGATATGGCCCAAAACCATCAATCATGGGGAGTAGAACGAGCGACAGTGGAAAAGAAGGAAGCCCAAGAAGGAATACATGAGCTAAGCTCTATAGACATGATGCAGGCTAAAATGGACGCGTTGGCCCTTAGAGTCGAACATATGTGTACAACTCCGAATACTGTTGCCGCAGTTTCGCCGAATTGTGAGATATGTGGAACACAAGGACACCAATCCGCCGAATGCAATCTGTTGAATGAAACCAACACTGAGCAAGTGAACTATACCCAAGGGAACCCATTTTCAAACACATATAACCCTGGATGGAGGAATCACCCAAACTTCTCCTACAAAAATAATAACCCTATCCAAAATACCGCACCTCCGAGACAACAAGGTTACCAAGCCCCTAGAACAAATCAACCTATGCAACCTGTACCACCTAGCCCGAGCTTTGAGGAAGTTGTAAAAGATTTTATCGTTGCTCAAAAACAACAAAACAAAGAGTTCATGAACCATAACGTCCATGTTAACGAACTAATTACCAAGTTAGGAACCAAGGTTGATCAAATTATTACTCATAATAAGATGCTTGAAACCCAGATCTCTCAGGTAGCGTTAAACCAAGCCCCACAGACTACACCTGGAGGACAGTTCCCTGGACAACCTCAACAAAACCCGAAAGGGCAAGCTAATGCCATTACTCTACGAAGAGGAACCGCTTATAAGGAACCTTTAAACCCTAGATTAAGTGAGCCCGAAACATCTGAGAGGAATGAGGAAAAGGAACCAGAGAAGCCTGAAACCCCGGAAAGTCAAGAAAAAGGAGAAGAACCTAAAAATAAAACCTATGTACCGCCACCGCCATACAAACCACCAATACCTTACCCTCAAAGATTAAAGAAAACCCAAATCGATAATCAATATCAAAAATTCGTTAAGGTTATAGAAAAACTTCACGTAGAAATCCCCTTTACAGAAGCCATCACCCAAATACCTTCTTATGCTAAGTTTCTCAAAGACATACTTACAAATAAACGTAGACTCGAAGATCCGAAACCCGTGGAATGTAATTCTATTTCCGAAAATAGGTTAGCAAAGAAAGATAAAGATCCCGGAAATTTTTCCATTCCTTGTGTTTTGGGGAATCATGTCATCGAAAAAGCTTTTCTAGACTTAGGAGCTAGTGCGAGCTTAATGCCTTTAGCAGTTTGTGAGAGATTAAACTTAGGAGAATTACAACCTACTAAGATGTCACTCCAATTAGCCGATAGATCCGTTAAATACCCTATAGGCATACTTGAAGACGTCCCTGTTAGGATAGGTCAGCTGTTTATACCTACTGATTTTGTTGTCATGGACATTAAAGAAGATGACGACATACCAATCCTCCTAGGTAGACCGTTCTTATCGACTGCTGGAGCCGTAATAGATGTTAAAAAGGGAAAACTAACTTTTGAGGTAGGTGGCCAGAAGATAGAATTTATATTGTCAAAATTTCTTATGGCACCTGTGATAGGAGATTCTTGTTATGCCTTAGATATCATCGAAGAATGTATTAGGGAATTAAAACAAGAAGAAGAAACTGAATCTATAAAATTGCCATCAACCCTTATTTTGGAAGATGACAATTATAAAACACCCTACATTGATGATAACCTTCACGAATGTTTATCTCTTACCCCAGATCCTATGCCTTGCCCTATAAAACCGACCGTAAAACTTAAGGAACTGCCTAAAAACCTGAGATATGAATTCCTTGATGAAGATATGAACCGTCCAGTTATAGTCAGTGCTACCTTAAACCAAGAAGAAACCGATCAATTATTAGAAGTTTTACGTAGGTACCCCTCAGCCTTAGGATATAAGATCTCTGATCTAAAAGGAATAAGCCCACCCGTATGCATGCATCGGATTTTGCTTGAAGAAGATTCAAAACCTTCTAGAGAACACCAACGTAGAATAAATCCTATAATGAGTACTGTAGTTAAGACTGAAGTTCTTAAGTTACTAGAGGCAGGTATAATATATCAGATCTCGGACAGTAAATGGGTGAGTCCTGTGCATGTAGTACCTAAAAAGGGAGGCATCACAGTCGTGCAAAACGAGAAGGGCGAACCTGTAGCAAAAAGAACTGATGGAGGTTGGCGTATGTGCATAGATTATAGAAAATTAAATAAAGCAACTAGGAAGGACCATTTCCCATTACCATTCATAGACCAAATGTTGGAGCGCCTAGCCAGACACTCTTACTTTTGTTATTTAGATGGATATTCAGGATTCTTCCAAATACCTATTCACCCCGAAGATCAAGAAAAAACTACCTTTACATGCCCAGTTGGAACCTTTGCCTATAGAAGAATGCCTTTTGGACTTTGTAATGCTCCTGCAACTTTCCAACGCTGCATGATGTCTATCTTTGCTGATTATTTGGATGGAATCATGGAAGTATTTATGGACGATTTCTCAGTTTGTGGGTCAGATTTCAAAAATTGTCTTGTCAACCTTGAGAAAATCCTGGAGAGATGTGTGGAGGTAAACCTTGTGCTAAATTGGGAAAAATGTCATTTCATGGTCACCGAAGGGATTGTTTTAGGACATATAGTTTCCGAAAAAGGTATAGAGGTAGATAAAGCAAAAATAGAGGTCATAGAGAATCTAAAACCGCCGAAGACTATCAGGGAGATAAGAAGTTTTCTTGGACATGCCGGATTTTACCGACGTTTTATCAAGGATTTCTCCAAAATAACAAAGCCCTTAACTGGTCTTTTAATGAAAGATGCTGAGTTCATCTTCGATGAAAAATGTACTGAAGCATTTAATCTTCTGAAGCAAGCTCTGATTTCAGCACCTATAATGAAACCCCCTGATTGGTCGGAACCGTTTGAGATAATGTGTGACGCCAGTGATTATGCTGTTGGAGCTGTTCTAGGTCAGAGAAAAGATAAGAAGTTACATGTGATTTATTATGCCAGTAGAACCCTAGACGCTGCACAGCTCAACTACGCAACAACCGAAAAAGAGCTCCTAGCTGTAGTTTTTGCAATAGACAAATTTCGATCTTATCTAGTAGGAGCCAAGATTATAGTTTACACCGACCATGCTGCCATTCGTTACTTACTAAGCAAAAAGGATGCCAAGCCTAGGTTACTTCGATGGATTCTATTATTACAAGAGTTTGATTTGGATATCCGTGACAAGAAAGGCACTGATAATGTGGTAGCTGATCACCTATCTAGGCTAGAATACCTGAAACCTGATCCAGTACCCATAAATGACGATTTTGCCTACGATAGACTGATAGCCCAACTAGAAACCATTGAAGATGATAACCCAGACCCTCATGAGCAATTTCATAAATCTTTAGCTATAAGCAATGTACCTTGGTATGCAGATTTTGTTAATTACCTAGCCGCTGACATCATACCCCCTGATCTAAACTACCACCAGAAGAAGAAGTTCTATAGTGATGTGAGAAACTTCTACTGGGACGATCCATTTCAAGAGAGTTAAAGATGGCATTTTCCGCCGTTGTGTTCCAGAAGAAGAGGTAAATAATATAATTGAGCATTGTCACTCTGCACCTATGGTGGACATGCAAGCACATCTAGACCTACGCCAAGATTCTTCAAGCTGGCCTATTCTGGCCTACTATGTGGCGTGATGTCCATGCTTTCATTGTCAAGTGTGACAGATGCCAACGCACAGGAAATATTTCAAGACGTAATGAAATGCCGTTAAGAAATATCCAAGAAGTAGAACTCTTCGACGTATGGGGTATAGACTTTATGGACCGTTCCCACCATCTTTTGGAAATCAGTACATATTAGTAGCTGTTGACTACGGTCTAAATGGATTGAAGCTATCGCCGCACCCACAAACGACACCAGAGTAGTCATCAAATTATTCAAGAATTATATATTTCCCAGGTTTGGAACCCCCGTTTAGTCATAAGTGATGGAGGATCACACTTCATATCGAGAATATTTGATAAACTTTAAGCAAGTATGGAGTTAAGCATAGAGTAAGCAACACCATACCACCCACAGACCAATGGACAAGTGGAAGTATATAATAGGGGAGATAAAACAATCCTCGAGAAGACTGTCTCTATATCTAGAAAAGATTGGTCGCAGAAACTTCAAGAAGCATTATGGGCCTATAGAACCGCTTTCAAAACTCCTATAGGAACAACCCCTTATCAACTGGTCTATGGAAAATCATGTCACTTACCATTTGAGTTGGAGCATAAGGCCTATTGGGCCATCAAAACTTTGAATTTGGATTACTTGACAGCTGGTGAGAAACGTATCCTTGATATCCACAAATTAGAAGAGCTCAGACAATCTGCCTACGAAAATGCCATCATATACAAAGAAAGAACAAAAGCTTGGCATGACAAAAGAATCATAAGAAGAGACTTCAAATAGGCGATCCTGTTCTCCTGTTCGATTCCAGGTTACGACTATTTCAGGTAAACTCCGTTCGAGATGGACTGGCCCTTTCGAAGTATCTAAGATCCTGAGATCCGGTGCTATTGAAATCAAGAACCAAACATGTAAACCGTTTCATAGTCAATGGACAGAGGTTGAAGCCCTACGAAGGAGGTGACATTCCAACAACATACACCTGTCATACTCTGAGTGATCCACCATATCCTTCCAATGATGTTTAAATATCGGTCGTCGAGCTAATGACGTTAAACAAGCGCTGCATGGGAGGCAACCCATGGTTTTTTCTTATTTTTGTACTTTTTATTTTACTTTATTTTAATTTGTTTATTTTATTATTATGTCAGGACTCACGATTGAATGTTTTATGGTGCTTTCAGGACTTGTTTGCTAACCTTGTACAGAATGCAGAACCCTGATGACATGCACGTGCCTTTAGAGATGATGCACAGAGAGAGCGTTACTATGTTCACATGAGGACGCCCTATGGCTCCTACCAGGTACCCTGACCAAGATTTGCATGGATGCCTTGGGGATAGAGCCAAGCGTCAGATTTTTATGCCATCAACTCCAGTGGGACCAGTTTGACGACAGGAACGACACTTATAGGAACTTGACTCTTGAGTTCCTCAGCTCGTTTCATCATGACCCTTGGCTGGACCCGATGGACTCGCTGTTTTCAGGTTGTTCGGGATTGACTACTCATTCTCTCACAAAGGGTTTGGTGATTTACTAGGCTTCCAGACTACTCCTGATGCTATTCCAGAGACTCCGATGGGGTATTTTATGAGCAGAGAAGTGGCAAAGTTTTGGACTAAAATATCAGCGGAGGAAGCCAAGATCCTTCTACCCAGTTTTCTCAGGTAAATCCACAACCCTGCATTGAGGTACTTCCAGATGATTCTAGCACATTCTTTCTAGGTTTCCAGATACAGAGACACTGCTAAGTGAAGAGGAGATTTTCCTACTGTTTGTGCGACTCAGTCTCGCCCTGTTGCTTGTGGCAACTTTCTACTGAAGGCCTTGCTAGTGTTGCCAGATCATCAGTAGGAATCATCCATGTCGGTGGGATTGTTACACAGATTGCTACTGCATTGGGTTTGTCTCGCAAGCTATTGCACTCAGGACCTTCTGCTGCTACACCACCCTGGATATTGATTTTGTCTTGATAGAGGACTGATGAGGAGGGCTTCTTTTGAGCCCAACATGTTTAGATTGCTGATCGACGGTGAAGCGATACACTACTTTACATTACCAGAATCCAGCTGATGACCAGTGTCCATGATCCTGCCAATTGGAGTTATGCTCTAGAGGGTTATGGAGAGACTGTCGAAGAGCCGAAATCGCCTCCCGCCGCTGAGTAC